>APFE031287318.1:411432-446225 GCA_000404065.3 Pinus taeda
AAAATAATAAATGCAATTTATAATAAGATAAATAAAAATTTTAAAGCCAACCTCATCTCCTTGAAATCAGATCATCTTAATACTATTTATCCTATCACTAAGCTCTTCTTCTATCATCATTGTCCTGATGATGGATCCCTGTTGGGATTTGAAACGTTGACAAGTACGATTATTACTATGAATACTCCGAGATTCAACTTAAAATAAATGAAACACAGATGCCTAAAATCCAAAAGATAATCATGCTTGTTTGCATAAGAAAATAACATAATACTATATCCGAGAACAATAAATATGAGAAAAAAATGAAATTCCCAAAATCCCCATACTATTCTAGGATGTTCCCCATACAATTTCTAGCCTAAACAATATGATTTTCAACTGAAAGCACATGAAAAAAAAAAAAATGAGGAAATAAATGGTTGAAATTTCTGCAATTAAAACCTTGCTATACCATACAATTTCTAGATACTAAAACATATTTCCAATTAAAAATTATGCATAATTTCACCAATGTATAATGAAGAAGATGGTTGGAAAAATATGCAATCAACCCATGGTTGTCCCACAAAATTTCCGATGTCCACAATACCATCTTTCAAATGAGATCTATAGTTTTCTATAAGACAAACTACTTTGAAGACAAATCATTATACAAATAACTATTATCAAAATTAATAATAATACTTATATTAATGCCTAATAGATAGTGGTAGCTCGTATAATATTATCAAGAGGTAAACTCATTCAGGTCAACTTGTGAAACACAAAATGATATCTTGCTTATTTGTAACACACGATGTGCCTATAGGACAATTTTTGCAAGAATCTACTATTTCATAATTTTGGAGCAGTCGATGAGGAGACATCTCAACTGAAATATAAATAACCACACTAGGACACAACTAAATCTTCATCAATACAGATGAAAATATGAATATGTTAAATATTTTTTTTAAACATACAACATAGAGATATAAATAAAAATATGAATATATTAAATATTTGGTTCTAATTAAAAATAATAATTAATCTCACATGTATTAGATATAACAACTATAACAATTGAAAATGGGCGGTCCAAGGTTTCATTGTCGTGACCTCTAGCTGATCTTAGCCATGGATGCTCACCTGCACCTGCCTCCTTAACCAGCTTTCAACCTTGCACTCACCAGCGTCAATTTACCTGTTCTAGTTATTTGCCCTGACCACCTTTAGCTGTTTACGTTTTTCCCTCTCCCACACTGGTTTACATACCTCCCTGACGATTAACCATGGTTTTACTGTTGTTTTTTTGTCCTCATCTGACAGCTATCATAACTTCCCCTGACAATCATGGATGACCTGGGCGTATTTCTAGGCACTTTGGAGGATGTGCCCTCATGGACCCCCACCAGGACCACTGTAGCAGGTTTCTTCCCCTTCATGTCCGAACTAACTGACGAGGTTGAAACCCTTCCTCCGCTAACTCGCCCTCACATTTCGCTAGTTACCCTTCTTGAAGAAGCGGCCTCTCCCCCGGTTCTCATTTCTCAGGCTATCTTGTTGTGTTCTTGGGCATCTCTGCTCCACCGCACAAGCCTGTTGACAAAACCCTAGCTTTTGAACATGTCCAAATCTCTCTTTCGGCAATTTCCGGTTTCATTTCCCCTAACCTCCCTCAGGGCTCGACAGTGGTAGGCTCAGGTCATTTTGCTCCATGGACCTCCTCAATGCCCTCTCGGGGGCATTTCACAAGAATTGGTCCCATCTCCGGCATTTTTTCTACCATCCTGCAGGAGGCATCGGAAAACCCTAGGGTTTCTTCACCGAGACCTTCACTTCCAGCTTCGTCATAGGAGGTGACGGAAGTTGGGGCTTTAGGGTTTTCGAGAAAGAATCTGGGTCCAAAGCTTCATGCCTATGCAGTGCCCCTTAATATAGTTGAAGACGTAAAATTACTCGATGCCATGGACATAGCAGCAAAGGTCTTAGTCGGACGGGTGCGAGGTAGAAATTACAGTGTGGCTAAACTGCAGCAATGGGTCTCGGAGGTTTGGGGAGATAATCTGAAGGAGATTCCGAAGGTGCAAACCCTGGTCAAAGGGTGGTTTGCATTACACTTCAACAGCGTGGAGCACACCAACTGGGTGTTGTCCACAGTTTGGCACCTATATTTAGCCCCGGTCCTACTTCGTCGTTGGACTCCCCTCATCGATCCGACGTGGGATAGGGTGGATGCCGGTCCAATTTGGGTCCGCTTGCTCGTACTTCCATTGCATTTCTGGATAGAAGATGTATTCAGGCATATAGGAAATGCACTCAACACTTACCTCACATTTGATGATTCATACTAGACCTCAGGGAAATTAGTATATGTAAGGATATTGGTACATTTGGACCTGTCTGAGGGATTGCTTGAGTTTATTGACATTTGCTGGAGGAACCACACCAGACTGCAATTGCTAGACTACGAGGGCGTTCCATTTCAATGTCGTCGATGCCATAAGGTCAGGAATCTTTTTAAGGACTGTCCTCTATTGAAAAAAAAGAAAACATAGGCCACAGATCAGGATTTGGACTCCTAACTGCATACTCATCAGGGGGCATAGCTCAGGAGTCAGGTTCTGTTGGCCTCGCAGGACCTGGATGCAGTTGAGATCCCGGTCAAACAGCAGAAGACTACAACAGTTGAGGGAGTAGCTCCTCCACAACCAAAGAAGCGTGGAAGGCCTCCTAATTGTACACAGCCTCCTCCGTCTCGTCCACAGTCGCCATCTGAGGGCCTGCCCTCGACAGGTATGAACTCTTCCACCATCCCTATTCCCACCTGCAGCACTTCTCATATTGACTGTTTTTTATCTAGCTCATTATCTGCACTTCATGTAATAAATCCTTCAATTGATCAACAGAATCAGGATTCTGATGCTATCTCCCCTAAAACTACTCCTCTCACCTGCCCGATTTCATCTGCCCCCATTTTTTCCCTTGCACCCTCCCCGAACCCACCTTCTCATCCCCCATCTACTACTCCCTCCTTACAGGTGCCCCCTCCTGGGAGATACATGACCAATCAAAATCCAAGAGACAAGCCCAGGATCAAGTTGGGCTTGAAATCATTCACTCTCCCCCTCCCCCGAAAATTTTGCGAGGTTGACCCTCCTTCCTTTCTAAAGCCCAAGGCACAGCTGAAGATGAGATTGCTTTGGGGGTACAATCCACCATCCCAGGGATGCTTAGAGAAAGAGAATCCCAGCCTACCCCCCCTCCATGAAGATTTTCTCCTACAACTGTAGAGGGCTGGCTAGGCCAGACAAGAAACTAGCTCTTTGTCAATTGTTGAAAAATGCTCAGCTTGATATTATTTTTCTACAAGAAACCATGGGACCTATTTTAGACATTGAGCAGTCTCTCCAAAACATGCTCCCTGGGTGGATATTTTTTGGTCCTAATGCGCATGGGAGGTTGGGTGGTCTTGCCTTGGGCTACAACTCCCATACCATCAAATTACATAATTGTTGGGGTAGGCTGGGTCATATTGGAGCAGACATCAGTTCGGCTGATTTGGGGACCCATTTTAGGATCTTAAATGTATGTGGACCGTGCCTGAACAGACCTGCTTTTTGGCAGAAGCTCCTTAGCTCTGATACTTTTTTGACCAACCACCTAATCCTGAGGGGTGACCTCAATTTTTCCATTGGACATGCTGAATCCTAGGGTCACAGGGCCCAGCGAGACTCTCTCTTGGATTTCTTCTTATCTGAACTGGATTTCCACCATCTGATAGATATCCCCTCTGCCAAACCCCAAGCTATATGGAGGAACAACAGGACTAGGGAAGACAGTCTGGCTCGCAGACTTGACCGCTTCCTTGTCAAAGAAAAGCTTTTGTACTTGGGGTTTCATATCAGACACTGGGTTGGTACTGGTGGAATATCTAACCACCTTCCCATTTACTTGGAAATAGAAGGGGGGCGAGCAAAACCTAAAAGACCCTTTAAGTTCTGTTCTATTTCACTCAAGGATGACTCTTATAAAAAACTGGTCTCTGATTTCTGGAGAGCAAATCCCCCTGGGAGAAGAGAAGACAGTACCAGAAGATTTATACAAAATCTTACAGCCCTCAAGAAGATGTCCAAACTATGGGCTTATAACAAAAGAAGATAGGAGGATCAAACTCTTTGTAAAATGAATCTGACATTGCCACTTTTGAAAATCATCTAGGAGGCATCTACTGCTCAGAAGAACATAAGGATAGGATGGTTTCCCATTATGAAAAGAGAGCAAAGATTCTTAAGGAAAAGGAGGAATCCTGATGCCTGAGGAGTAGAGCCATCTGGATGTTGGAAGGGGATGAAAACACCAAATTCTACCATAAATTCGCCAATGGAAGAAAGGCGATAAACACCATATGGAAGCTACAGAATGATCAGGGGCAGATTTTAAATACCTTCCCTTAACTTGCTGAACTAGCCTCCTCACATTTCAAAAGTGCATACCAAGCCCCCAGGGAGATAAATCTTGCAGAAATCATCAGGTGGCACAAATATTTCCCAGATATGTGGATCCTGGAGAAGGAGATGAATTAATTAAGGCAGTCACTCTAGAGGAATTGGAACACACCTTAAAATGGTTAAAAAAGGATAAAACTTTGGGGCCTGATGGTTGGTTGGTGGAATTCTACTTGGCTTTCTTCAACATCATTGGGGAAGACCTGCTCAGAATTGTGGAGGATTCGAGAATCAAAGGATTTCTTGAAAATTCTATTACCTCTACCTTCCTTGCACTTATTCCAAAGAAAGACAACCTGGACTCCTTTGAGGACTTTCACCCCATATCTCTCTACAACTACATATATAAAATCATTGCCAAGATTATTGCCAACAGGATGAAGCCCATCCTCTCTAAACATATCTCACCAGAACAATTTGCTTTCTTACAAGTTAGACAGATCCATGAAGTTGTTGGCACTGCCCAGGAAGTAATTCATACATTACACTCAAGGTGAGGCAAAGGTATGATCTTGAAGGTCGATTTATCAAAATTTTTTGACAGAGTAAATTGGCTTTATATTAGAATGTTGTTAACTCATTTAGGCTTCCTTTACTTATTCATTAAATGGATCATGAGCTGCATTACTAATATCCCCTTTAGTGCCCTGTTGAATGGAAGTGCATCTCCTTTTTTCACCTCCAAAACGAGGTTGAGACAGGGATGTCCCCTCTCGCCTTTACTCTTCTTGCTCATTATGGAAGGTCTCAGCAATCTCATCAAAGATGAGCATCAAAGGGGCAGACTAAAAGGCATAAAGATAACAGAAGGTTGCACCCCTGACACACCTTCTATTTGTTGATTACATCTTGGTCTTTATCAATGGCAGTATTGGGGACATTAGTATCATCAAGGATAATTTCTCCCTCTTCCAAGTGGCAATAGGTATGATTATAAATGACAGTAAGTCTACCTTGAAAACAACTGAATGTACACCGCACGAGATAATATTTGCACTGTAGCGCTTCCACTTCACTCAACTGCATTTAGCAGATGGCCTAAAATATCTGGGGTACAAGTTGAAGCCACTGGGATACAAAATTGCAAACTAGACTTGGCTCATCTCCAAGATGGAGAAAAGACTAAATACATGGTACCTCAAATATCTTTCATAGGCCGGAAGGCTCACTCTTATCAAAAGTGTCCTGGAGGCCACTCCGATTTATTGGATGTCCTTGGCCTGGATTCCCAAAGGCATTCTCAATAGAATTCAAGCCCTCTGTTGTAGTTTTCTATGGCAGGGAACAAACAGGGAAGGACTTTTGCTTGGGTCAGGTGGGAGGCCCTGAATCTACCAAAAAAATGGGGAGGGTGGGGACTTAAAAAATTAGAGGATTTATCTTTAGCACTTGCTGCAAAACTTGGTTGGAAATTAGTAGCAGCAAATAGCCAATGGACGAGGGTCACATATGCCAAATACATAGCTCCCCTACATATCATGGACTGGATTAGGAGAACTCAGCTAAGTACCTTAGGGGTCTCAATTATCTGGAAGGCTGTACTTAAGGCTTTGAGCCCGATCAGGGAAGGTATCACCTAGAGAATTAGATCAGGACACATGTTTGAATTGGTCTTGATCCTTGGGTGGTATGTGGGGACATGCATCGATTACCTAGGGATCTCATTTAGTATCTCCAGCAACAGAACTTCACTTATCTATCTCAGATTGCTGACCTGGAAAACTCCAATTTCCTTCAACAAGCCTGGAAATCTGCAGATCAGTTAAACATTCCTCCTATTTGGTCTTATAAATGGGAGGAGTACACCCAAGCCCTCATGGATACCCACATCCGTATTCTTGAAGGGGATGATGAGATCATTTGGGATCTTTCAAAAAATGGAAGATATATCCCAAAGGATGATTATTTAACCTTAGAAGAACCAAGGAAGCCTCTCCTACTTGTTGACTAGTGGAGACATATTTGGAAACTCAAGCCCCCCCCCCAGATCTAGACTCTTAATGTGGACCATCCTCCGAAACAAAATTCTTACTGGAGAAAACCTTCTCAAGAGAGCGCAGCATGGGCCCCACTGGTGTTGTTTCTGTAAGCAAGCAAATGAGTTCACTTCACACCTTTTTTTAGAATGTTCAACAACATGTAACCTGAGGAAATTAATTCTACAAAAAATTATTCCTACTGCTACCTAGGCTGGGAACTCTATCCTTGCTTCCTGGCAAGTCTGGTATCACACTTCCACAACACAAAAGATTCAGAATCTTCCACTGTTGATTTGCTGGACAATTTGGATTGCGAGGACTCGCAACATATTTTAGGATTTAGCACCAAATTGGATTGTCCTGGCAACAAAAGTCATTGCAGATTATTCTCTCATCCTGGATGACCCCCCGCCCAGTAATAGGCACAACCCCTCTCATCTTCAAATAAATTATAATAAACCTTGGGCATATTTTGATGGTGCTACCCAAGAGTAAGGCTGTGGAGGGGGGGGGGGGGGGGTGGTGCTATTCTTCACTTATCCCATCATCATTATTATAACATGCTGATCGGATTCCGCAGATGCACAAACAACTCAGCCGAGCTCCTTGCCACAAAACATATCATAAAATTCACATTAGAGAAAAATTGCACAGAATTACAACTAAATGGGGACTCTAAAATAATTTGTGATTGGCTAAACAAAAAAACTAGATGCTCTACATATACATTATTGCACATCTTGGATGAGATTTTGAGATTGATCTCATATTTAGACACTTTCACTTGCTCACATATTTACAGGGAGTAGAATGGAGCTACCTACAACCTATCCAAAGATGCTGCGATCGGGGAGCCGTGCTTCTGCATGATCAGAGAATAGGAAGGAGATGCCTTCTATCAATATTATCACAGGCCTTATATGGATCTAAATTTTTAATTCATGACATGTTACTGGTTATGTTCATATTTTTTTTTATTAGGCATAAGCCTTTTTTGAATGTATATACGGTTTCTATACATGTTTATTGTACTTATCATATGACTCTTAGTTATGTTTTTTATTTCTGTTGTCCCCTGCGTGGAACAAACACAACATTTCTGTTATACATGATTTTGATCATGCAAAGCATATGCGTCAGCATCTACAGCATGTAATTTCCTCTTTTATAATGAAATTATGATTTTTCCTTATGGGAAAAAAAAACAACTATAACAGTTATGTTGAATAATAATAACACAATAATCACAGGAATCACATTGTCAACTTTAACTTCACAAGTTGTGATTTTCCAAATCTCTGATATTTGAGTGCAGACAATAATGACAAGAGATGTTTAAAATCTGAGTAGAATGAAGAATGAGATATGTATATATAAGATAACAAGAGAAAATTACACTCAAATTTTGTTTTTATTTTATTAATTTCTCATTTTTAGAATTATGTTTAATAATTTAATTATATTCATTGAAATGGAGGATTTATTGTATAGTTGTTGCTTCCAAGGAAAGAAAAGTATAGAAAAGTGAAGGGTAAAAATAACGTCAAATTAAAAATTAACAAAAAAAACTATGATTAATGGAATTGGAATTAAAAAAAAAAAACAAAGAGAAAGAGGAGTCTAGGTAGAAAAAAAAGGAAATAAAACTAAAAAAAAAAAAATAAAGTAACTAATATAAATATGGCAGTTACTAAACAACAACCATAATAAGACCTCAACCAATCACCTTACAAATCAATATATTTAAATAATAAAAAAAAAAACAACACAAATCCAATTCCCAATGTTAAACTATGGATAGGCGGTGTTATAGGCCATTTTGTCACATCCGATCAGTGAGCCTCCTAATGGGATCAATCAACATCCTATTCCCCCTTGTCACCATATTGCATAAAGCCCTAAGCATGTTCCCTTCATCCCCTAGAATTTCAACCCAAAACTGCTTCATTTGAGCTAGTTTGAGGACCAATGCTCCTTGTAATCCTACTGGGTGCGTTCACCAGCAGGTTGCTCCCCTTTGCACTTGCGTGGGTTCTAGAAATCTAGGAGAATGGTTGAGATTTTGGAAGCTTCCCCTTCTAGGAGTTTCCATAAGTTGTTTCAAATACTTACCTTGGATAAAACATTTGGATCCTATCCTTCCTACTTTTGAGTTTTCACCACTTATCCTTTGATCTTATCCCTCCATCAAAGGTGGATCTCTTACCCTAGATTGGTAATTGGATGAGAAATCCCAACTTACCCTACTTCTCTATATATTCCCAACATTCTATGTGGTTGGGGATGGGCTTTTGGAGAATGATTCTACCCTTATGTTGCTGTAGTGAGTGGTCATCATCTCATGCATTTAGGGTGATTGGAGTGCATATTGTGTCAAGGAAAGGAAAAGTCAACAACTTGTAGGATCTCTTCTACAAGATCAATTGCTACTTATGGTTGTAATCCCCTTCCATTTATATTAATGCAAATAATTCATGGTTTTCCTATACGTGATGTTGTTATTTATCTTATTTCAATACCATGTTGATATATTGAATGAAGTACTTAGATGATATTGCATAGATATCGTAGTTTCTTGGCTTGTGTTATCTGACTGTGCAGGTTCTAATTTGGGCATTCGGAGCTGGAATTAGAGCTTCCAAGCTAAAGAAGGAGCAAATTGTGCAAAGGATTCCAAGGACGCCTCACTTTGTCATCTATTTACTTTAAGGAAAAGAAGTGTGTTCCTTGTCTCTCTGTTTTTCTAGGTTAGCCACTGACTTAGGGGAGATACCATTGTCCGCAATCGTAAATCCTATATAACAGACGACATAAATTTTTGGTTAAAGACAAATTAATACAGAGTTAAAGGCTAAATTCAATACCTAATACCATACCTGTGGCCGATATAATAATAAAGAAGGAGATTTTAAAATTGTATATAAAAGATATTTAAAATTTTTAATATATTTTGGTATAATTGTAAATAATAATGAAGGAGATTTTAAAATTATATAGATGATTGGAATTTTTAATTATTATTATAATTTATGCATGCCCAACAATAAAATTTTATAATATATTATTAAAAAATTATAAATCAATGTATTTTTTATTAGATGGATATGAGAAAGTTATGGTAAATTTTAAAAATAAGAGTAATGTTTATAAGTTTATAAATATATTCGTTTCGAACAATTTTTCAAAGTGATTTTCTTTGAAAATTTGAGGAAGGGGGTTACTTTGTTGTTGAGGTACACTTGGCATGTTTACTTGTAATCATAAAACCATCCATTTTCTAATACTACATACATGCTTGGAAATTAATCTAAGTTCTGACAAGCATAACACATATTACTAACAAATTCTATTAATATACAAAGTGGTATAAAGATCCACAAGGTGGGCTAGCTCCCTTAAATGTTTTTCAATGGACTATGTTGTTGAAACTCTATCATATATTCCACTTTCTACCATCACTTAAATGGATGGCAAAGATTCCTAAATACTCAGTAAGATATATGTCTAAGGAACAACTTGAAATTCATTTTCTCATGTGTTTCTCTAGATGCCACATTTTGAATAAAGTAATAGTGCCTCACCACCTTTATATATCAAGCTATTTATGCAAAGATCATTTTTTTCACAACTATATGATTTATTATGGGGCTTCTAACAACCTTATGCCAAAAATCATAATGGAGAAATTTGGCTTAGAAAATACTAGACCATATAAAAAATTATTTTCCTTTTATTTAAGAAAATCTAAGTGCATTGGAATAACTAGAGCTTTGGTGCTAACCTTATCTCAAATCTCCACAAAATGTGTGATGATGGATGTGGTGGTAGTTAATTTACTAGTAGATATGGAATGTTATTGTCTTGTGGAGTTAAGTTGGAAGGCACTTTACAATTGAGTATGACATCTATGATAGCCTTAATTTTTGGAGGAGAAACAAGAAGATTCATCGAGAAGCAAAGGTTATCTTTACTCTTGGTGACCAAGCACACTTAAATAATTATCCAATATACTCAATTGATATATTAGCGGATGTGCCATTTCAACTAATGATTAGATGGGGAAATGTTCATTAATTGAGGCACCTATCATGCACAACTCGAAGGTAGAGATGACTCAATGCATCTATATGTGGTCTATGTTTTTGGATGGAGCTCATTCAAAGGAAGCATATTGACATATCATTCTAGCTATAAACTCAAATATTTTATATTTACCAAAAAAAATATCAACATATTACTTAGTAACAATCCTAGTGAGGGTAAGTTTAGAGAAATATAAATTTAATGAAATATTTTGTTATGTTACACCATATATGGAAAGTCATCATTTCCTTTGAGGGTTCCATCCCTCCTCATCTATCAAACATAGGAATAAATAATAGAAATTTAGTAGGAATGGTTAGTTAAGTTGGCTAATGAAGAATGTGGTCATTTATGAGAAGTGATATGTCTAAAAGGTTCAAGCTATCCATAAATGGGAAGGCCTTAGGAACAAGGTTCTTTTCAGGAGGAGGGAGAGATGGGTGTGGGGGGTTGTTTCATGATTAAAACAACTAATAGAAGTGGTGTTGTATCTAGATGACAAGATAAATGGATGTGGGAGACAATAGATATTAAGCTAAGCATGATGTTGTAGTGATATTCATTTAACCAAGATATTAGTTGAGCTAAACATGATGTTGAAATTGAGTAAATATTAATCAAACATGAAAATATCCATATTGAGAAAATTACATTCAAATTTTGTTTTAATTTTATTAGTTTCTTATTTTTAGAATTATTTTTTACTAATTTAATTATATTCATTGAAATGGGGTTTTATATTATTATTTGTTGGTTCAAGAAAATAAAATTATATTTATTGAAATTGAGGTTTTATTATATATGTGTTGCTTCCAAGGAAAGAAAATTATAGAAATGTGAAGGGAAAAAATAAAATCAAATTAAAAATTAACAAACAAAAAAAAACTATGGTTAATGGAATTGGAATTGAAAAGAAAAAAAAAAAAAAAGAGAAAAAGGAGTAGTATAAGTCAAGAAAACAAATCAAAATAAAAAAGTTAAATAAAAAGGAAATAAAACAAAAAACAAAAAAAATAGTTACTAATATAAATATGGAAGTTACTAAACAACAACCATAATAAGACCTCAACCAATCACCTTACAAATAAATAAATTTAAATAATAATAAAAAACAACACAAATTGAATTCTCAATGTTAAACTATAGATAGGGGCATAAATTTGTGGTTAAACACAAATTGATACGGAGTTAAAGGCAAAATTGAATGCCCCGGTAGGAGCTTTTAAAATTGTATATAAAAGATATTTAAATTTTAATATATTTTGGTATAATTATAAATAATAATGAAGAAGATTTTAAAATTATATAGAGAAATGGAATTTTTAATTATTATTATAATTTATGGACAACAAACAATAAAATTTATAATAGATTATTAATAATTATAAATCAATTTATTTTTTATTGGATAGATATGAGAAAGTTGTGGTAAATTTTAAAGATAAGAGTAATGTTTATAAGTTTATAAATATGTTCATTTTGAACATTTTTTCAAAGTGAATTTCTTTGAAAAATTGAGGAAGGGAGTTACTTTGTGGTTGAGGCACACTTGATGTTTACTTGTAATCATAAAACCATCCATTTTCTAATACTACATACATGCTTGGAAATTAATCTAAGTTTTGACAAGCATAACACATATGACTAACAAATCCTTTTATACAGAGTGGTATAAAGATCCACAAGGTGGTCTAGCTCCCTTTAATGTTTTTCACTGGACTATTTTGTTGAAACTCTATCATATATTCCACTTTGTCCCATCTTTAAATGGGTGGCAGAGGTTCCTAAAGATTCAATAAGATTTACATCTAAGGAACAATTTGAAATGCATGTGTTTCTCTAGATGCCACATTTTGAAGAAAGTAATAGTGCCTTGCCACCTTTATATATCAAGCTATTTGTGCAAAGATCATTTTTTGCACAACTATATGCTTGATTATGGGGCTTCTAACAACCTTATGCCAAAACTGATAATGGAGAAATTGGGCTTAGAAAAGACCAGGCCATATAAAAAATTATTATTTCTGTATTTAAGAAAAGCTAAGTTCATTGGAATAACTAAAGCTTTGGTGCTAACCTTATCTTAAATCTCAACAAAATGTGTGATGATAGATGTGGTGGTAGCTAATGTACTAGTAGATGTGAAATGTTGTTGTAAATATCCTCTAGAGTTAAGTTGGAAGGAACTTTACAGTTGAGTATTACATCTATGATAGACTTATTTTTTTGGAGGAGAAACAAGAAGATTAATTGCGAAGCAAATGTTATCTTTATTCTTGGTGACCAAGCACACCCAAATAATTACCCAATATATTCAATTGATATATTAGAGGATGTGTCCTTTCAACCGATGATTACATGGGGAAATGTTCATTAATTGAGACACCTATCATGCACAACTCAAAGGTAGAGTTGACTCAATGCATCTGTATGTGGTCTATGTTTTTGGATGGAGATGATTCAAAGGAAGGATATTGAGATATAATTCCAGCTATAAACTCAAATATTTTATATTTACAAAAAAAATATCAACATATTACTTAGTAACACATCCTAGTGAGGGTAAGTTTAGAAAAATATAAGTTTAATGAAATATTTTGTTATGTTACACCATATATGGAAAGTCATTATTTCCTTTGAGGGTTCCATCCCTCCTCATCCTTCAAACTTAGGAATATATGATAGAAAATTAGTAGGCATGGTTAGTTAATTTGGTTCATGAACAATGTGGCCATTGATGAGAAGTGACATGTCTGAAAGGTTCAATCTATCCATAAATGGAAATACCTTAGGAATAGGGTTCTTGTCAAGAGGAGGGAGAGATGGGTGTGGGAGGTTGTTTCATGACTGAAACAACTAATAGAAATGGTGTTGTATTGGATGTGGGAGACAATAGATATAAAGAGAATGGATAGGATATTAAGCTAAACATGATGTTATAGTGATATGCATTTAACCAAGATATTAGTTGAGATAAACATGATGTTGAATTTGAGTAAATATTAATCAAACATGAAAATATTCATACTCCTACACGAAACTTTGTACCAAAATTATAGTCAACAAAAAGAATAATGGATAGTCTACATGCACAATCATTGCACTATCTATAATATATACTTTTCACCTTAACTAAGTGACATGCCTTGATTTTTATGAAATTAAAAAAAAAAAGAGCCCAAACCCCTCTATAATATCATAAATCTCAACAATTTTTAGGGTAGCTTGGACACTCTTAAGGATAGTATTATACATTTTAATGCTTCATGTCATAGGAAGATTTGATATCCTATATTCTCTTTCAACTGATTTTGTAAGTCTTTCAACTAATTTTGTAAGCATCAATAACACTCATTTGTCAATCCCCTTACCCCTAAATTCATTCATTTACAATATGTGTCATTTCATTGACCTTTCTTAACTCTAATAATAATCTAATATTTGTCAGATTATCTGTTTTGGCACTCCATGCATCCATGTTCTTTCATGGAAAGGAAGAGTGTTCATTAGTTATTAACGATGAAATGAATTGTATTGTTCTTGTCCTCAATTATAGTCACACTTTTAAAAATTTTTAAATTTATAACAATCACATTAAATGTATTGAATTTCTAATCAACATTCTAGTCATGGAATCTTACTATCAATTAGGTTATCATTTTAACTCAACAATTTCATTTATTGTTACACAATTACTATAATAAAAGAACATTATAATATGATTAGATTATCAATTACAATAAATAAATTTCCTTATTTGTGGCGGCAATGCACCTCTTTTATGTAGTGATTTAAATACAAAGCAAAAATTTCATATAGTACAACAATCTGAAACTTGATTAACTATTTTTTTTCAAAGTTAAAATGGTTAATGGGGAACTTGCAACCTCCCCACATATATACAATAGCTCATAAGCCACATATATAATAAACTCATAGTTTAGTCTAGGACCGAGACGTCCAAAGAACGCCAGAAACTAGGATCCGAAACTCCAACAAGACGCTTATCCTTCTAGCCTTACTATGATAGGCCATGGTGTCCCTGTGGAATTTAAAATCGAGTGAAAAGAATAACATCACAACGAAACAACCATCGATCATCCCATGAAGAAACAAGGCCGCATAGCTAGCATTCCCTGCTGCTTAGTTTAATAAAACATTTTAATGTCATGATGTGTTGTATGTATTCCAAACAATAATAAAATTGTAAAATGAGTTATATGAATATTTGTTTAACCTTTTTTATTAATTTTTAAATATAATTAAACATTTCTTTGGTAGATAAAGGTTATATATATATAATTGACATTGAAGAAAATGATAACAGGTTCATAATTATTTATTTAATATTGAATGATGACAATTTTTTATATATAACGTTCATATTATAGTACACATGTCATGTCATTAGAGTATAGATTGATATAATGAGGGTTTTACAAATTGTACACATGTTATTTTTACATAGTTTTTTCAAATTTATATTTTTCAAATTATTTTTTTTGTAAATTAAAAAATAAAACCCATAAAAATTGTTTATTCAATACTTTACCCAATGAGAAAATTGAAATTTTGAATTTAATTACAGACCATTTGTGTTCATGGTACATTGTAATTAATATATAATGTTATTTTTCAAATTATTTATATTTATTGTACATGGTAATTAGTGATATAGTACATAATAATTAATAATAGAGTACACAAAAGCCAATTCTTGCCATTGTTACACAATAAGAGGGGAGACATTTCAACCAATCATATTTCAGATAAATAGAAATAAATTTTATTTAAAAATAATAAACTTAATGTCATAATGTTTTTTGTTTTTGTTTTTTTTTTTTTTTTAAATAAGATAGTATATTACTTGATACAGTGAAAGATTACAAAAAAGGGTTGTGTGGGAAAGAACCTGACACAAAACCCTGCCAAAAAGCTAGTACTGGTCGTAGCGCAGGTTGTATTTACAGTGCGAACCAGACAAAAGAGGGAACCAAGTACAAAAGAGGAGCCGAGAGGTGCTCTCATTACAACAATTCAAAATTAAGAAATTAGTTGCCAAGGAGGGAGTAAAACGCCTTGTGGCAGTCGACCTTGTAGAAATTGTGAACCTTCGTGACAGACAATCTATCATAGAGGCAGAGGAGCATACACTTGGGAAGATGAACCAGAAGGAAACTAAATGCATCACTCCTAGTTAGTGGTGACCTGATCCTCATCCAAGCAAATGGGAGTCTCCTGTAAGCTTCCCTCCTGCTGCGTGGTGATGACCCGAAAACTCGTGGAGGCCCCAGGGTCCTCTTCCTTTATGCTCGAGGTTTCTTCAGTGGTTGAATGAACCTTCACAATAGACTTCTTCTTAATGATAGTGTAGCTCAGAGTGTCCTCAGTGATAAATATACAATGATGGATGACTTCAACATACACTACAAAATTTCCCGTGACCTGGTCGATCTTGATTTCCATAGTTTTGGAACGCTCCTCTTATTCTTGCATAGCAAGCCCCATGATGGTCTTCATTTGCCACCAAGTTTCTATTGTATGCACGTAGAGGTTTTCTCGTGCCCTAGTGAAAGCAGGGTCAGGAATCCAGACAATCTATACATCGACCTCCTCCATGGTAACCTCTCTGCGGAGAGTATTAGCCTGGACCTCTAAGTTTGAAATTCGTAATCGAGTCTTCGGGTTAACCGCTGCCGAGTAGCACAAGGCAGCGCGCCTAACAGCAGTCTCCACACGAGTGGTACGGGCAGGTCCCAAAGACTACCAACGGGAGGGTGCGCCCAGTTAGGACCAGAGGTGGAGCTAGTCCTAGGAGCCATGAGATAAACAGAGGGGCTAGAAAGCATGGGGAACCAGAGAACGAGGGGCCAGCAGAGGAGGAGGAAGGTAGTGAGAAGAATGAGCTGGAGAAGGGGGAGGGGTGAATTTATAGATGCTAGGAGGAGGAGAGAGGTCGGGATGAGGGAGAGGGGGCAGGAAAGGAAAGCATGTAGAGATCTGAGGAGGGGTGGGGGAGTAATGGCAGAGCAAGGAGGATGAGACTGAGGGACAACAGTCACACAAGGGAGAGGGGAGGTGGCATCACAAGCTTCGGAGTCAGGCGAGCCAAGGAAGGGATCGTACTCAATCACCCTCCACTTGTCCTTCTCATTGAGTAGAAAAATCCATGTTATAATGATGAAAAGTACTCAAACAATTATTGTTCATTAGATTTGTTGTCATCTTCATTAATAAATTCGCATTGCTGATGGAGATCCACGTCCTCCAAATCCTACCACGCGTGGGACTTCAGGCATAGGGTACTAGCCGTACCCTCATTCGCGAGTCTGTCCGTGAATTTATTGCCTTTCATTCTAATTGCTTGAAAGTGAAGGCCTATCGTTTTGTCAATTCCCTTCTTGATTCATTGTATTATTTTGTTTAGGAGCCACTTTTCTGAGATCTTGTCCACCTCAATACCCTGTTGAAGTTTTTTGCCAATTTGGGTAGCCAGCGTGGAATCTCCTTCAATTATCAGAGGATTGAGGTTTAGGAAGTGTGTTATGGTGATGCCATGTTCCAAGGCATGAAGTTTTGCAACGTTATTGGTAGCAGAACCTATATTGCCCTCATAAATCCAAATTGTCTCACCTTTAGAGTTTCTGAAGACCCCTCCAAAACCTGTTGGGCTCAGATTCCCTTTAGCTGTGCCATTGTAGTTGAGTTTAAAAGTCCCCTGTTTCGGCGGCTGCGACATGTTATTTTTATTATCATGCTTGGGGAGGAGAGTGACTTTGCGAACCTTGATATGAAGGAGATCCAACATTGAGAGAATTCTCACTTCGCGGAGAGTGGGAGGGGCTTTGAGAGTCTGAGTGGGTAGAAAGTTTACTATTCCGTGGAGCGCACTTTTGATCTTCACGATAATGAATCCTCTTGGATGGAGAGGTTGTGAAATATTCTCGCATTGCGTTCCTTCCACAAAGCCCAACAGGTCAGACCTAGAACTAAATTCCAAGGGTGGTTAACCAGAGGATGGGGTGAAAAGACCTTTCTCCAGTTCGAGATGGTATTTTGAATGGAAGAGGGGTCTCGATCAGAACTTTTGAAGACCAAGGACATCCAATTCCAAACATTGGACGTGACAGACATTTAACAGATGATTGGGGGTTTATTCATCTTGTTGGCAGAGGGGGCATCTCGAGGGGCCTATAAATCCTTTTCTTCTTAGATTGTCCCACGTTAGAACTTTCCTATGCATGACTAACCAAAGGAATATGGATATTTTCGGCCAGTGATTCTTGTCCTAGATTGCATTCCACTTCGGATCTGGTTGGAGTTGGTCATGCTTTGCTATGTATCTGTAGGCTTCGCTTAAGATGAAGTGTCCTATAGTGTTTTTCCCCCATCTAAGCTTATCCTTAACAAATTCAATGAGGATTTGTCCTTTTTGTAACTTTGAAGAGAGGTCTGACCAAGTTTGGGGGTTCATTTGGGGAGTCCAATCCTCTTGATTGATCCAATTTCTCCATCTATCATTTTCTTCACTATTTCCCAAGTACTGGTTGACTTTGGTCTTGCCTCTATTTTGCATTTAAGCCTTGATATGTTGGTAATGATCTTAATCAAGTTCCAACCTTTGTTGCTAGACATCCTCCCAGAAAAGAGCCTTGTTGCCATTGCCTATTTCCCAGAAACTATGTCTTTGGATGATGTCCTTGTTCTCCCGGGCTTGATTCCAAATGACCGAACCTTTGATATTTCCATTGAGTCTGATGATTTGCTCTCGCATTAAGGAGGGAGTACACTTTTCTCTCCAGAGGGTACCCCAAGGGGAGTTGGGGTTGGCTATCCATCTCCAAAAGTTTTTGGCTTCCAAGGCCTTTCTCAGGAGGTCTATATCTCTAATTCCGAGGCAACCAACTTTTTTTGGCTTGCAGATTTTATCTCATGCTACAAGAGCCCATTTCTGTTTGACCTCAACACCTATCCATAAGAAGTTTCTCTAGAGGTTCCTGATTTTGTTTGATATCAGTTTTGGGGCTGCCAAACCTAAGTACATGTATAGCAGGATGGCCTGAAGGACAGATTTAACCAGGATAAGATGACTAGCCAAATTTAGAGATATGAAGGTCCAATTGGCCAATATTTTCTCCAATTTTTTTAGTAGGTTCTCCCAAGTGGCACAGGAGAGAGGCCTATTAGTAACGGTAACGCCAAGGTAGGTGGAGGGGAGAGAGCTAATAGGGATGGCCAGGATTCTGTCGATGTTCCTGTAGATGGGCAACAAAGTGTTATAACAAAAAAACTTGGATTTAAGGGGATTGATGGAGGTGCCCGAAGTAGTAGAGAAGTCCATTAGGATGGACTTGAAAGAGACATACTCTTTGATGGATGGGGGCCCATGAGAAGAGTATCATCCAAAAATTGTTGGTGAGTTGTAGGGGGGTAGAGGCATGGGGGTGGAGGCTAGAGAACTTATTTTCATGTATGGCAGCAGTGATAGAGTGACTTAACCCTTCCGCCATTATAACAAAGAGGAAGGGAGAGATTGGATCCCCTTGCTTGATACCCCTTGAAGGAAGGAAGGGTTGCCAAGGTGAGCCATTCACAAGGATAGAGAAGAAAGCTCCTGACACCATAGCCATGATCCACTTGATTCTTTCCTTGTGGAAACTGAACACATCCAATATCTATCTCATATAGTTCCAGCTATCTTGTCAAAGGCTTTGGACATATCTAGTTGGATCATCATGCCAGGTTTTTTTTGGGATTTGAGAGAATGAATAAGCTCATGAGAGAGGACGATGCTATCCATGATTTCTCTTCCTTCCACATATTCAGACTGTTGGTGGGAGATGAGGAGAGGGAGGATGAATTTAATTCGATTGGACAAAATTTTGGAGATAATTTTGTATATGACATTGCAGAGGTCTATGGGCCTGAATTTGTTCGGGGAATCCACAGAGATTCCTTTGGGTATCAGAGTCAGAAAGATGGAGTTAAGGGCTTGACGGACAGACTTCTGAATTCGAGATTCCTCCACCAGGTTATGAACATCCATCTTTATGATAGGCCAGCAAGCTTTGTGTAAATCAGTGGTGAACCCATTCGCCCTGGAGCTTTCCAATTGGGCATTCCCATGACAACATCTTCCACTTCCTGCAGGGAGACTTTCCTTAGGATAATTTTATTATGGTCATCCGTGAGGAATTTGGGAATATTCTTGGTGATCTTTTTGATATCCTGACCCTGATCATTCCTTGGCTCTTTGAGAAGAGAGCTTAAATAGTTTGTGAGATCTACTTCCAACTCGTCTTAAGAGTGAATGAGATGACCCTCTTGGTTCTTCAGAGCCATAATTATGTTGTTCCTCTTGTGTTGTATCATTGTTTTGTGGAGAAAGGATGTGTTCCTTTCTCCACATTTTAGCCAATTTATTCTGGATTTTTGTTACCACAACTTTTCTTCCTGAATGGATCTTTCATCACATCTGTGTTGTAGTAGTTGTCCCTCTTGCTTGCTAGTCTCTGATAGCCCTTCTTCAATTATATTTTGTTGAAGTAGTCCCAGTTTTGTTCCAAGTTTTTTTTGTCCATGATGATAATTCCAAAAGTATCTCTATTCCATTTTTTGATTTCCTCTTTGATATGTTTAAATTTTTGTCAGAAATAATACATTTTGTTTCTAGTTCTGGAGGGAGAGAAGGTCCACGATTGTTTCATTTTTTCCACGAAATCTGGGTGGTTCAACTAGAAGGCCTCAAACCTAAAAGGCTTATTCTTCAGACACCTGGAAATTTGAATCTTGAGAGAGAAAGGCCAGTGATCAAAGCCTGCTAGTGGAAGGATTCTCGCCTCTGTTTCCTAGAGGGTGAGATAGGATGCCTCAGAGAGAAGTAAATGATCTAAACAAGAGGCTATTTGACGGTCTCCTCCTCCTTTGTTATTCCAGGTGAATAAGACATTGCTTGTGGGAATGTCAACAAGGTTGAGGTTTTCAATGGTGGCAAGGTAAGCCTCAGAGTCCTTATCTAACTTCCAGATTCGTCCTTTATTTTTAGATAAGTTAGTTATCATATTGAAATCGCCAGCTATTATTTTGATGGGGTGGTGCAAAGGGTCGAGGGGATTGGAAATGATTTGGAGCACTTTGATACGGTCTATCACCTTGTGTGGGGCATATACATTGGTTATACTAATGGTCTCATTGGTGCCTATGATTCTCAGGATCACAGTTAAGGAATGGTGAGTGGCCAGAGATGATAAAAGGTAGATTTTAGAAATTTTCTAGAAAGTCATTATGCCTCCCGCCATGCCTGTAGTTGTATTAGCCAAGGAGTTGTAAGGTTGAAGCACGATTTGAGCAGGAGGGGAGGGTGAGACGAGTCTAGCTTCGTTTCTTGAATGAGCGAGATGTCGGAATGATCAGACAGGACTCTGCTTTTTAAGATACCTTTCTTCCCAGGACTTTTGAGTCCCCTAACATTCCAAGATATGCAATTCATTAACATGGAGATGGGTATAGAGAAAGAGCCTTTACCTTTCCTTCATTGATTAGTTTGGCTCCCAGACGTTGAAGGAGCTCACTGGTGGTCTTTCATCCTTGCTTTCTGCTTGAGCCTTTGAGGTTGAGTCCTTCTACTAGGATGTTGGCTAAAATGCCTTTTGAAGTTGTACTTTATTGTGCTGGAATGTGGGCTTTGAGTTTCAATTTTCCTAGAGGAGATAAGCTCCTTCGATTTTTTGTAAATGTTGTTCTTATATGGCATTTATTCCTTTTTGTTTCCATTCCTTTGTGATTGTTGCAAGGTCTACCCCTCCAAAGCTTCTTCTATTGCGTCTTCCTCTAGTGTTTCCTCTGATTCTACTGGTTGCATTTATGTATCCTCTAGTGACTGCTCTTTACCTCCGTTGTTATTACCTGTGTCCCTTCCATCTTGATCGTTGTCTTCTAGGTGCATTTCTTCCTCTCTTGCTTCATCTGCTATCATTTCGTTAAGATCCCTTTGCGGTTGGTTGTTGTTCAGTACATTGAACTGATTATGGCTTGCTTCTTTGTATAGGTTCTTCTTGGGGATATCTTTCTTCCTATTATTCTTGTTCCTGCAGATTACTTTGGTGAACCCTTCATTATCTTTTTGTTTATTTGCTTGCTCTTGTGTTTGATGGGTTTTATTCACGGGACAATCTCGGAAGAGATGCCCGTGCTCGTGACACTTCCTGCATCGGAAGACAATTTGTTCATAGTCTATACTTTGCAGCCATACCTCATCCCTGAAGATTAGTTTGATTACTTCTGGCAGAGCCCCAGAGACGTCTATGTAAACACAGATTCAAGCGTAGGAGACATAGTGACCCATTCTAGTGCCTTCAGACATTTTGATGTACTCCCCCAGTTGGTCCCAAATACCTTTTAAGACTGAAGGAGCCCAATAATCAGTTGGTAAGGAGTAGAGGCGTACCCAGACTGGAACCCTAGTGAAATGCTCTTTTTCGGGTGTGAAGTTCTCCCTCCAGAATCTCATGTATAAACCGACTGAGTTGTAGAAATAAGGTCCTCCTTCAAAAATTTTGTCTCTGTCTTCTAGGAGGTCAAAGATGACTGTGAAAAATCCTTTGGAGCCTAGTTGAAGTCTGATCTCTCCTTTGGGTGTCCATTTTTCCTGGATCCACTAGTTCAGTGCTCTTTTTGTTGGCCATATTACCATGAACTTGCATATGACCACATGTTCCTGCATGTATTCTCTTTATTTAGCTACCCCAGGGTCCTGGATTTCCAGTTCTAGGATTTTCTTGGCTTTGGGATTACAATTGTTCTTGGTATTTTTCCCTTGATCTTGCGACTGCTCCTAAGATTGTGAAGGATTGACATTGCTAGAAAAGGGCGAGTCTGCGGTCTTGCCCTTGTCTGCGCGATTGTCCTTGGTTGATCTTTTCACTATTTCTTCGTTCCTTTTTAGCAACTCGTTTTGCTGTGGATAAGTATTTTCTTCTTTATCCGAGCTTCCTCCTAGTGGCATACATAAGGCAGAGTTGGAGGCAAACTTGGTGAAGAATGAAGCTTGGTCTGGCAGCCGACTAGAGACCATATCCTTGAAGGAGCGGGCGCCAAGACACTGTAGCGGAGCCGAAATGGTAGGCAGGGCCCCAAGGGCTAAAAGCGAAGGCACCTAAGAGGACCACGGAGGTTGCACAAACCCTAGCGCCCAGTCAAATTCTCTAATTCTCTCGTAATATCATTATAATTTAATTTCATAATGTTAAACTTTGAATAGATTTTAATTTAACAAAAAAACAAAAAAAACAAAAACTAATAACAAATCAATGAAAAATTGAATACATTATATCCTCTCAACATCAAATATAATAACTTAGTTAACTATTGTTATATATATTTATTATTATATTTAAAAATATAACATCATTTTAATATAAAATTGTGTGTCATCGTAAGTTCCTTGGGTTGGCATACATTTTCCATTTCCGTTAACCTTGGTTGACGAGATGCCACCGATTTTTACTTTTCCCATTTTTCAATTCAATCCTTCTGGACAAGAGCGAGGAAGAAAAACAAAGCAGCAACGCCCAACAATTTACTTTTTTTGAAGTAACATGCTCAGGCTACATGACTTTTTCACGCATTTTCAAATACACATTTACTTTCTCAGTTTCTTTCTTTTCATTGGACACCGTGACTTCCAAATTCGATCCTCAAATACAATATCGTGTTAACCAAAACACAACATCATCGTCAAAGGTTTCCTTTTCGTTGCACATTTTTCTTACCATGCTCATCTTCCCATGTATTATTAATGTTTAGAAATGCAAAAGAAATTAATTTGGAAACAAAATATACTTATATATAGCGAGCTAGATTTTAGCGTGATTATAAAGGTTACCAAACATTAACTGCTCTTTTCTATGTTGACTTTGGGAGAACCGCAATTTATTGCAAGATTTTTCCTTGATAAGGTACACGTTGGTTTATGTTTCCCTAGGCAGGAGGAATCAAATATTTTTAATCGTTGAAGTAGCCATCAATCAAAATTGCAAGGTCATTTATTCCTAGGTAAACCTATGATCCACTTCATTTATCTATACTTTAGTCAATTGAATAATGCCTTTATCTACACATGGGAGTAGGAAAGTTGTAAGTTGTTTAGGTGAGTGTGGAAAGTTATTGTAAGAGGTTGTAATATTGTATGTTACATGCCAAATCATTGGACGAGGTGGTGAATGGTTTGTTCTATGTTGGTGTATGGATATGCAAATTCAAGGGTTGAAGCATCTTTTAATTATTGGAGTCACTTTTGGATGTATTTGGGTATTTCAAATGCACTTGGGTGTGGTCAAATATAGGGATTAGGTAAACTGAGGATGACTTGGAGTGATTTGGAAAAATGGTTGGTAGAAAAGTCACTCAAGGAAGCAAGTGATTGATGGTACTTGGGTTTCACCTTAAATTAAAGGGAATTACAAGTGCAAGGAAAGTCTCATATAAAAGGAGGATACCCAAAATTGTTAGGGCATAAGTCATTAGTCATTCACAAAGAGTGTAAAGGAGTCCTATGATTTTTCCAAGTTCAGGGCTAAGTGCAGTAAGGGGAAATACATTATTTGAGTAAGATGAAAAAGAAGCTTGTAAATGCTTTAGAAGTTGGGTTGATAATTCTTATAGGCAATTGTTCCTTATGTAATAATAGTCTATAAATGAGTCAAAGGAATTGGTTGTGCTCCTCTATTGTACATTGTATTATACTTCATACAAATAAAGTTAAGGCATCTGCTTTAGGTATCGTCCCGGTTGCTTTACTTGGATGAACATGGAAAATTTTAGGGGCGAATTTTCACCCTTGGACGAAATTAAGGGGTTTTATATTTTTATTGGGCAAATATTTTGTATCGCAGTACATTGTTACAAATCACCTCAAATTTATTTTATAAAAAGATTAGGTATGGAAGGAAAATTGTTAAAAATAGGTTAAATAGAACTTATGCTATAAATATTGTAAATTTTGGTAGTCATTAGTCACGTTGGCCATGAAAATATGAGAATCTTGAAACCAATTCTACAAATGATGACCTATTGATGGATAGCTGAAACAAGTTTATTGATGATAAACATTTTGATAATCAACTTCGTGTAGCAGCAAACTTGTTTAGCCACCATATCCAAAAATACAATTTATTTCTCATGAAATTTAGTGACATTGTTACCATTACCTTTATGCATTGCCTCAACAATAATCACAACCAATGGATGAACGAATCTCAAGAAAAATGAGAAATGGCTATAGGTGATGATCAATTTCTTGAAAAATATAAACTAGAATTTCTTGAAATTTGTTGTATTTATTTACCATACCATGATGCATTTATCCTTCAAATTTCGAGACCAACGAATGCATGGCTGGAAAGATATTGTAAAGTAAATTTCTGCCTTGTTTCATCTCCCACACTATCTGATGTTCCACAAAATATACACCACAAACTCATTTTAAGACCAAGTTAAGTGCTTCAAAAGGGAGATAGTATACTTTTACCTATTTTACCATAATATAGATTTAGATTTTTATTTTGATGAAGAAAATAGTTATTTTTTTGCAAAAATATTGAATTCTATTTTTATTCATGCACAGTGGTAAGAAGTAAAAATATGCCTTAAAAACTTGCTCACATATTCCTCGAATTTGTGTTTTTTTGGAATTTTTCTCACACCTTACTCAACTTGTTATATTATAAAAAATAAATAATAAAAAACTAATATCTTGGATTTTTCCAATTTGGTCCCTTCAATTTGAAAATGATGACGAAAGTTTCCCTTGCAAACAAACTACTACAAGAATTTTCTATATCTACATTAGACTGAAACTGTGCTTTTGACTTTTAATTTGACTACTTTTGCTTGAACATCTAATTTGAATTTGTTGCAATCTAACAAGTGACAAAGCATGTCATTATCATTTAAAACATCCTCCAACCACAAGATTTGAATTCAAAGTTGTGCCCATATTCAAACCAATTAGGGTGCTATTTTCCTCAAGTTTAAGTTTGTACAAAGCTTAGAATGGTACTATATGCTGAAGCAGGATCCATGGAATATGATGTATGTTGAATAATATCTGAAGATGAATTTTGTTTTGTTGTTGGTTAAGGTTGTTTGTTGTATCAATAGAGTACCCATCATTTACATAGTGAAATTCCTTCCTCATCAAGGCAAAATATCCTTCACTACCCCTGGCTTGTTGTCCAACTTTGAATGCTACATCATGCTAGATTAGAAGGTTGTAAATTTGGCTTGTACTATTGTGCTACTACTTTGGACAAAATTAAACAAACTTTGACATGATCAAATTTAAAGACTTGAACTAGTAGTGTGTTCTAAAGTAGAAGCAAGAACATGATCTATAAATTATGAGAATAAGAAAGGATGGTATATATCCTGAATACTAATTTGAAGCTGCTAACTTTAGAAAATAATTGGAAAGAAAATGTAGCGGTTGCAATATTCTGGACTAAATAATGATAAATATGAATCTTGCACTTTTATTTTGCAAGGAACTCTAAAAGCGCTAGAAAATTTGATAAAAAAAATAAATGCAGTAAGAATGATAATGTAAAACAAGGACATGATGTGACCAAGGTTGTCACCTTTAGCATTGATTCAACTCGAATTATTTGTCACTACATTATGTATTGACCAACAATTGACCATGCCCATATGTTGACCTTGCTCCTAGTGGACTAAAATATTGGTTGATTGGTGGATGAACATATGTTCATGATTTGAAACCAATTCCAAGTCATTATCTATTCCTCGAATGCTTGTAACCATATAGAACTGTGAATATGTATCGACTTTTGTATGAATTGATGTTCAAAATTTGTTGTTGACTATGAGAACTAATCTAAATTTTCTGACTTGTTAAAAAAGAAAATGAATGAAGAGAAGGTTTGGTAGCTTCCAACATGTTGTTGAATGGAAATATTTACTGGAACAAAATATGAACATACAACTACATGAAACTAGAAAATAAAGTGTTGCAAATTGTTGTTGATTTCATAAACAATATAGTCTTCACATATGGCCCCTATTGGCACAATTGAATCTACATGTATGGATTTACTTGAATTCAAACATAGAATGAGTTCATCTGATTATTGACCACTGGTGGCAATTGTTAACCAATGTGAGACAACTCATCGATAATGTAAATGAGTGTCAAGGTATAAGAGAGAATTTTAATAGGTACGAATAAATGTGCTGAAATAAAGTCACCTAAAAGTTATAACAATCAAGAGACATTGAGGTATTTCCTTTTTACTAGCAAGGAAATCTACCTTTGATGTATGAAAACTCCAAGACAGTCAAAATAATAATTGATCTTGGTCCTACATAAGGTGTTGAAATTGATGGAATAAGATATGTTGGAAGGTGGATCTTCAGGAATTACACATCATCCAACTCAACCATAGAACCAAAAATATTTTGAAGAATCATAATAAAATATTTGAAATAACATGAACTTAGATAACTTATGTGAATCATGCTCTCTAGGAAGCCTGGTTTTAAAACAAAGCTCATTTCTAGTTGTGCTAGTAAATTGGATGTCATAACAAGGCTTAGTTCTCTCTCTACAATTTTATTTACTTATTCATTACAATACCCTACCCTACTAGAAGAAAGGAAGATTTTTATCAAGTGTAAGAGTATTTCCAGTGAATCCATGTGTGTAACAAGATAAAAAATATTCTCAGAGATGGGGGGGCAAGGATGGATAGGGCTCTAAATCTCCACAGATTCATGAGATTAGAGATGGACAAGGGCATGGGTAGGGTCCAAGGAATCCGATTCCTGTGGACAAAGACAACACGTGGCGGGGAAAGAAAATTATTTTTTGGGGAATGACGCAGGATGCGACATCGATGTTGGGCAATGAATCTGATGGTAGTCGACCTCTTCACTCTCAATGGAACCCTTCTGCGACCATTTTTAGCAACATTGTTGATATGGATGAGGAGCTCGTTGACTACTCCATAGAATCTATGGATCACACATTGATCTGGACTGAGGATCTACCTCAGCAGCCCTACTCGCACTCACCGGAGATCTCTCAGGTACTGGTTGACCAGGTTGAGCCCTATATACTTGATATGGAAGACAATGTGACATCCCTCAATACACTAGGGTTTTCTCATCTTACCGCTTCAGTTGGTGTGGGTATCGACCTCATTCTATCGGATTATCAACCCTAGCAGGCACATACAATCCTGTCTCCGTCCGAGCTATAGTTATGGGAGCTCAAGCAGCTATCAATTTTACCATCTAAACCAAGTGAGACATCTGTGGTGCCAGTAGGTTTTCCCATATTTGAACCGGAAACTTTCGGACTTGAGCAATTATGGAACAATATATTGGAGGGTGCAAACCCTGGACTGTGAGTAGCTCAGCCATTGCATACCACAAAAACCTCAGGGTGATTTGAGGGCATTCCCCATCAAAACTTGGAGCAAGAAGAGATTAGAGCTTCTGATTTAGCTGAAGCACACCCAGAAGGTTTAGGGCAATTAAGCGAAGAATGGTCCAAAAAACGGGGGTGGGGGGGGGAATCAAAGTGTACAAAGGTAAGGGAACACAAGCGATTACTAGTATTTGGTGAAGGCATTAGCATGGATAAGGTAGAGGATATAGAGAGCTTAGTGTTGGTTGGCAGAATCAGAGGCCGTAACTACTCCACAACTAGGTTCAAGAGATGGGTATTGCAAATATGGGGCAATACCCTTGACCAGTTACCAGTGGTCCTCACCATGACAAGATGGTGGTTTGCCCTTATTTTCGCTTTACTTGACCATGCAAATTGGGTCCTTTCCAAATACTGGCATATCGAAATGACTTTAATCCTTCTAAAGCACTGGACGCCTCTCTGTGACCCAGACAAAGAAAACTTGGGGGCAGGACGAATATGGGTCAAGATGCCAGGATTACCACTCCATTTCTAGTTCGAATGCATAGGGGATGATCTGGGGATATATTTGGACCACTATAAGTCTTACATGGAAATGAGGAATGTAGCCATTGCTAGAATACTGGTACACTTAGACACCAAGGAAGGCCTTGTGGAGAGTTTTTGTCTCCAACTCCGTGGTCACATAAGATGGAATATTTTGGACTATGAAGGGGTCCCCTTCTGATGTAGAAGATGCCATGAAGTAGGACACCTTTATAAGGATTTCCCGTTGAACAATATGGTGCACAAGGAATCAACTAAATGGGCAGAATCGGTTGGAACACAAACTTTGGTTGAGGAAGAAGCAACTTCACCTTCAAATGTCTCCACCAAACCATTGAGGTGAAAAACGGACACTGGAAAGAACGTGCAACAACCAGCAGCTTGGCCACCTTCATCAAGGGTTACCCGATCACACTCTTCAAGATCTGGTTCGCTTCTGGGTACTTATCTTTCGTACTCTCCCCCTATTACATCTCATAATTTTATTTCTGAATGCACCAACATATCTTTATCTATTTCTAGTCCTCTTTTATCTTCTTGCAATTTGAACCGATCCCTTGTTCGGTGGCTGCGCCACCCCCCCTGCAACTTTGCCCCTGTTCCTACTGCTATGGAATGAGGTTCCTTATTGCAACCTCTTGGAGGTGCATAGTCATAAGATAATATCTCCTGCCCTAGGTACAACCTATGATCCCATGCTCATCCCAAGCATTTCCCTCCCTTTGGAATTAGTGAACTCTCCCCTCCCCCGAAACTTCTGAGGAACACCAAAGGAAGACACTCCAACATATCAAAATATATCCACCAAGATGGAATTGAGGTAGCATCTGGAAAATAAATATCCATTGACCGGGTTCTTAGAGAAAAATGAAACCTTGATTTTTTTACCCCATGAAGTGCTCATAATTCAATTTTAGAGGCCTGGATAGCCCTGATAAAAAATTGGCCCTCAGGCGGTTGTTGAATTACAAAGGTTGGATTTCATATATATTCAAGAGACCCTGGGAGATGGAGAAATTATTAACAGTTTTTTGTATACTATCCTTTCTAGTTGGACCTTTCATTCCCTGGATGTGAGAGGGCAGTCTAGAGGATGTACTATTGGTTTAAACGGAATAAATATGAAGCTCGAAAATTACTAGGGAAGGGAAGGAATTCTAGGAGCAGATTTCATATATGTAGATCTTGGTATCCCTCTTCATTTTCTCAACATATACGGGCCTTTCCATAATCGTGAATCTTTAAGGGATAACCTGATGTCATATTCCATTATGAATATTGATAATATTATCATTCGTGGAGATCTAAATTTCTCCATGGGTCATGTAGAATCTTGGGGAAATCACGCTCAGACAAACCTTCTCACTGAATACTTTGAGCATCATTTGGACCAACACAATTTTTTTAATATTGACACATCTAGGCTACAACCCACTTGGCATAATCGGAGGATTGGGGTTGATTCACTTGATAGATGACTGGATCGATTTCTCATAAAAGCTCAGTTGTTGAAGCACCTAGATAGAATGCGTCAATGGGTTGGTTCTGGGGGTATATCAGATCACTCCCCCATCTTCTTATAAATATTGAATTCCTCCTATAAGCCTAAAACCCCATTCAAATTCAACTCAACATGGCTTAAGGAGGATGACCTCCACAAAATTGTAAAGGAGACTTGGATACATTGTTGTCAAGATAGAAAACCCCCACCAACCTCTGCCATTGCAAATAATATGTCTCACCTTAAGCATAGAGTGATAGAATGGGCCTAGGAAAATAAGAAAAGTGATGAAGCTACCTTGTCAAATATTGAAGCTAAACTCGCTATGCTAATGGACTCATACAACTCTGGCTTCCGCTCCTTGGAACAAATAAAATCATTTAACAAGTCTGGAAGTTGAAAATATTAAACTATTGAGGCAAAAATAGGAAGCATGGAGATTAAAAATCAGAGCCATATGGCTCCAAGCGGGGGACGACTATACAAAAAAAATTCAGCAATGTGCAAGGGGGAGGAAGATAACCAATACCATATGGGCACTTAGAGATCAAGATGGAAGGGAGGCCTCTACCTTTGTTTAGGTAGCAGATATGAGAATTAGACACTTTAGTCAAATATTCAGGCCCCCCCTTAGAAGCAACCATATTAGAGATTCTCTTAATTTCTAGAAAAATGCCTTGATTTGTGGAAGAAGATAACTTGGAGAACCTAAATAAACCTATCACATTGGGGGAAATCAAAGTTGTCCTAAAATGGTTCAAAAAGGACAAAAGCCTGGGTCGAGATGGATGGCCCATCGAATTCTACCTTACCTTCTTTGATTTAATAGGTCTGGACCTTCTCTTGGAAATTGAAGATTGTAGAATGTCAGGAAGGATGTACGAGGGTTCAATTCTACCTTTATTGCTCTCATACCCAAATCTGACCATCCCCACTCATTTGATGACTATTGACCTATCTAATCCTTGAAGAAGGACCCAAGAACTAGACCCAGATCATTGTACCATAAGTCATTGATAGATCCTTTCCTTGGGCATATTTCGACGGATTTGCACAATAAATTGGTTGCGGGGGAGGAGCAATATTATATCTTTCTGAAAATCATTTTTACAAAATAAATATGGGTTTCAACCATGTCACAAATAATTATGCAGAGCTAAATACCCTCAGATTACTCCTTAACTTTGCACTTGAGAAGAACTGTAACCAAATTCAAATATTTGGAGACTCAAAAATTGTCATCCATTGGTTAAACTCTCTCACTCATTGTCACATGCACACACTTAGGGGCTTACTTGAAGATATTATAACTTTAAAGTCACAATTTGATTTATTGTCTACTCCCACATTTACAAGGAAAGGAACCAGATTTCTGACAGTCTTTCCAAGGAAACCGTGCAATAGCCTAACGGTCAATGGTTAATACAGGAACAATCAGATCAGGGAAGCTACTAATATTACTGTAGGCCTTTCATCGACCATACAGGGGAGGCAATGCCGACTGATCAAAATACATGATCACCGATAGATCTTATTAGACATTTTTGCATCAAATAGATACTATACAATGGACATATATGTATATATTTTAGTTTTTTATGTTAATTTTATACGAATCAATGAACTGATACTTTCTGGGATTGATGGCTCAGTCCATCTCTGATATATGCATAACACTTTATGCGGCTGATAATGGAAATTAGGATTTTTTCCTTGGGAAAAAAACAAATATTCTCATATTCAAGTTTGAAAAATATGCTTTCATAGATACCTGAATATGAGGAACTAATTGCTTTGATTGATGGCGTATCAAGAATTATTTAAGAAGAGAGTGGTGCTCCATCCTAATGATTGTCCAAAATTAAAGTTCAATATAGTTGTGATGCCCTTGGTTCACTTGCTTATTTGGACCACTCTATATGTCATCTTCTTCCATATCATTCATATATTATATTATCATATGGTTGATCTCTTGGATGCATAAAGGATATGATGATAGTTATACAGGAGTTCCTTGATCTCATTTTCTAATGGCTGCTCTCCATCAAATGTGGTCCATGATTCTTTAGTTTCCTTTGGATATTCTTAGATGTTTTTCATGAAATTATTTCCTTCACATTTCTTCCTGGAACATGGGTATGCTCTAGAAGGAAATCAATATTTTCTCATCCTAAGATGCAAACTTATTTCCAACTACTACTAGGATTTGACATATTTCTTGGAGAAGCATTCTTATTTACTCAACAAATTCTTGAGCATGCTTGAAGTTTTCTTGTTAGTTCATAATCCCTCTCTTTGACATGGATTAGTTTATGGGAGGTTCTTACAACCCCTGAACTAATTAAAAGTATTTTCCTATTCTATACTAGAAATGAACAAACTCAATTGTAGAAATAAAACATGCTACAAATTTTAAAGAAAAACTCATAAGTTTAAAGAGAAACCATGTACCAAATTCCCTAATTTTATTATGACCCTATTGTCACCAAGTTATTTGTTTGTCACGATTTAGCCTCGTATTTCCATGAATAAAGACACACTTGCATAAAGGAAAATAAAATAACCAAACTATCAATTCTCTAAAGGATGACTAAGTTTGAAACTAACTCCTTTGTACACTTCCATGTTAACGATGCCAAAAATGTTAGTTAATTTTATTTCTTTCAAATTCAGTTACATTTAAATGATCAATCCAAGTTTGTAAAATTATGAATTGTAATATGTAATATATGTAGGACTTAGTTTCTAACCTATTTATAAAAAATTAGTTACAGAGCTATCTATCGAAACAAAGTTCAACTATGGAAAGTAAATTCAAATCAAAGAAATAAGCACAATATTGATTCTGAAAACGTTTAAATCATCATCCTATATAGGTTTCCTTTTGCAAAAAAAAAAAATACAAAATTCTTTAATCATTAAAACAATATGTTCTATAATTGAATTAAACAATCCTTTAATTAGTTTAATAGTTCACGTGAATAGTTTTTACTATGTATTCACACAAGAAAGGAAATAAAATAACTAGACTAAAACATTCACACAACTAGAAATAAAAGAAATTCCTCACTAAAAACGAGCAAAACACTCCTCCCTTAGGGGGCCTTTCTAGCTCAATGAATGTTGTTGAGAAAATATTATGAGATTGAATTGTGAAATTCAACCACAAGTCATATGGAAATCAACAAGTTGTTGTTTGATATTAATCAAAGGATCAAAATGGAAATATTCTACATTTAGTTCATAAACATATGCTTAACGACTAGTCTCTCTTTTATTTGCCTTCCTCCAAGTCTATCTCCCTCAAATGATTGACATCCTCTCATATTTGTACATATAACTCATCCTACATAAAATGAAAGAGGTTACCACAAGATATAAGCAATCCCTAAATGAGTGGATTTACAACCACCCTATCCTAGATGTAGGGTAATGGAGATTGTTAACACCCAGGTTGTTCCCTATGACTCCCAAGGGAATACGACCGGGGTAACCACTAACCAATCTTTGGATTACAGCTTCTAGCCCAGCTGTAATCAGAGAGGGCTCTCTCTAGTTTGTTCTGTTTTGTGGAGATTGGCTAGTTTGAGAAGGGTTTGTTTATGTTGGTTGGAAGGATGTCTTTCTGTACTTAAAGTGGGGATCTGCAGATAATGTTAGTCCATTGGGCAATGGAGTCTGTGGCTATTGGTTTCTTGAAATCTTGAGTTCGAGCAGCTAGAGTTACAGGGCCATTTAGATACTTCATGAAACAAACTTGAAATTATGATGGTGGAATGTAAACAACCAGTGAAAAAAATTAAGAATTTTCCACTAAGCTGGGGTGTGAGAAAGAGATATATTCCTCGGGAGCAAACTTGAATTCTTGGAAAAATAATCACTGTGAAAGATATAGTGTGAAAGGGTAGCAATTGAGAATTACACCTTCATTACTATAACTGAAGAAAAACATTCAAAATAGCTTAGATTGAGTTCAGTGTAATCTGTGATTAAATCCTGGAACTATTCTTTTTCCTTGCTATTCACTGTAAGACACAGGAAACATGAAAGAGATATGAAAGATAACAAAACACATAACAAAGAGTTATAAGAAAAACTTATTGTGCCATGAAATACGCAGGAATCCTGTAACTTTCAGCTAAACACCACAATGCATCAAGCAACACAGAGCTTTGGAAATTCCATCATCTTTTGTATTACTTCTCTGAGAGTTTACAGTGAAAGAACAATAGAATAGATATCAATAATATCCAACATCCAACCCCTGCTAACTCAAGTGAGGGGGAATATATAGAAGTGTTTCATACAAAATATCTCAGGCATTGAGTCATCTGAGAAATAAAATATCTTCTTTAACTCGTACAGAAATAGTAGATAAGAAGTTATTGCAGCCTTTAATACAACATAAATGCTCTTTTACTCCTATCAGAAGATTTCGACCTTTGGAGCTTACTGAGTCGGTTGAATGCCTTGTTATAACTGTTGAATGACGTGTCTGTGCAGCTCTGTCCTCCTGTAGCTTTTCAGCCCTGTCACCTATGACTTCCAGTGCTGCTGTGGTGGCCGAATGGTTGTGCTGAGTTGGCTCAGCCTCTCTCTGCATACATGCTGATATATCCTTATTTTCCTGTGCATGACAATTTAAATATTTCAAAAGGAAAAAACATAATTACTGGCTTTGGTTTAGCAGTAATTGTATCAAACTATTCCAGACTTCCTGTGTAGGCAATTGATGCCTCAAAATT
>APFE031287318.1:468779-486887 GCA_000404065.3 Pinus taeda
GCTTTTTCTTTTGATTGCCTATCTAGCACTACCCTTATTGCTTCCAAGGCCCCAGATTAAGTAGTTGGGAGCCTTAGTTTTCTCTACCTAACTATTGGTCTGCCAAGATTTAACAGTTTGGACAGAATTCTTTTCTCTATTCTACAACAGAAAATTGAAACATGGCATGATCCAGATTAGACTGTTGGACCATCCATCAAAATCTAGTAAACATGAAGGCATGTACACACCTTGCCTTGCCTTCGAAATATGGGATCTTTGTATCAGCAAAGCAGAGCATATTTGGCATTTGAATTTGCCAATCATGAAATATGAAACCTATTGGTATAGGTATCCAACAGAGATCATGCGAAAAGAATATCAATATTATCTGGAGATCATATGCAAATCATGTGGAGATCATAAGAAGGTCAAATGGCATCAAACCTCCTAAATTCTACATGCCCAAATTCATAGACAAGACTTGTTGGTCAAACACGTAAGTGCATATTTAAGGGAACAATTTTAATAAATCCTTTTTAAAACCTCATCCAATCACAACCTATTTTTTTTCTTTTTGAGAAATTTTCTTTTGAATCACCTAAACAACCATATTTTGCTTTACATAAAACCCACATTTTAGATTTTCTTGATTTATACTTATCAATTTGTAAATAGTGTGCTAAAATTACCTCTCCAACTATATGTTATAGGTTTTGGTAACTACAACGAGTTTCCGTAGCTATAGAAAATTTGGAAAACACCAAACTTTTTAACAAGAAGTTAGGAAAAGACAAAAACCATTCTAAGTAAACATCAAATCATGGAAATTGGTCTTATTAATGCTCATATGCCTTATGAAGTTTGAATGAGATGAGAATTGACAAATATATTGTAATGAAGGTAATAATAAATGAGAAAGATAAGGAAATTTATAAAATATTAGGTGAAATGACATTCGAAATCATGTTAAAACAAGGGCCCAACAAATATTTGGAGGGAAATTTAAGATTTTGGAATGAAGTGTTCTAAGGTGGATGACTTTAATTTGATTAGATATTTTGATTAAGACTTGGATGGGGATAGAGAAAATGAAGTGTTAAGTTTAGGATATCTCATGAGCTTGGATCAACAACTATCTCATCAAGGTCGCACCAATAGTCATTCCAACACATTCCATAGCAAAGGAAAAATAAGTGGCAACTGGAAAAGAAACTAAGGAGATTGCGTGGCTTATGAAAATAATTGAATATTTGGAGGAGAAACAAGCGAATTTTTCTCTTCTTCTAGTTGGCAATGCTTCTATAATCAAGTTGGTCAAGAACCCCATATTCCACGATTGAACCAAGCACATAAACACAAAGTATCATCTAATTCAATATCATGTAGAGATAAAAACTATCCATTTGAAACATCATTCCATAAATGGGAAAATTGTGCATGTATTCACTAAAGCACTTATAAGAGAAAAAATTGAAAAGTTCAAAAAGATGCTTGGATTCACAAACACCTCTTCGGATTTTGGGGGTGGATGTTAGGTTTCTAATCCTTAGGGATTGAGGTCAAACATGTCAATATTCTTGTCAAAAAATTGTAAATTAATATGACCAGTCATAGATGGTTAGGAAGCATCCTTCAGACCTTGGAAGATGAAACCAAAGGTCATTTTTTTATATTAATATATGCATTACTTTCATGAATACAACCAAGAAGAGTTATTCCTCAGTCTGATAGTTCATATACCATAAGTAAATTTTTATAGAAACATGGGTTTGGTATTTTTTCTAACATGTATTTAGTATTGAGAGTTAGGTTTTAAAATTTTCATAAGTGCAGAGGGCATCGTTTTCCATCCATTCTCCAAATGTCATAATATGATATTGAGTTAAAGGGATTTAAATAATTTAATTAAACAACAACAAAAATCTTCCATGTTGTTTTTTTTCAAATTTGAATTTAAATATTCAAACTCGAACACATAGATTGGATTTGGAAACTAAAAAGTCAAGAATAAATCATCAAAATGGTTCAACCAAAAAAAAATAATTTTGAAACAAAATAATAATGATGTTGTTTATGGGTGGAAGTAGGGAAGAGTTGGGGGGGAGCGCGGGAGATACGCAGTGACTAGGGCAACCATAGTGAGCAGGGTTCGATTCTAATGGAGAGTGGTAGGGGAGGGAGCTTGGCTCCCTCCTACAAAGATGTAGTGGCCAGCAGAAGTAAATCACCAACTAAAAATAGTAAAGGCGGTATGAACAATAGAAATAGGGGCATTGAAAAGGAAATAGATGGGACATGAACAAAAGAAAACAACAACACAAAGGACAAAGAGTAAGAAGACAAAATTCTGGGCTTAAGAGACAAAAAACAGAAAGGACCTTGCAAACCAAAAGTAGAAATCATTCCTCGAGTAATATTAAATGATCCTGCTCTGCAGGAGCACAGAGAACACATGGGAACCTATGCCATTATCTATAAATTTATGGGACTATGGCCCACAGAAAAGGCTTTACAGACGTGGATCAAGTATCATTGGAAGCCCAAAGGAAGCATTGACTTACATCTAAGGTCAGAAGGATTCTTCACAGTAGTGTTCTCAAACATCGAAGATAAAGACAGAATATTCGAAGGAGGTCCCTATTTTTTTGCTGCAACAGGTCTCTATATGAGACCTTGGAGGATGAACTTTTTCCTAGAGAGGGATACTTTCTCTTTAGTTCCTGTGTGGGTAAGGCTCTACTCTCTACCTCTTGACTATTGGCAAACTGAATCGTTGGTTGCAATTGGTAACAAACTAGGACGCTTTGTCAAATCCTCTGAAGCCACAAGAAGAGGAAAATACACCTCCTTTGCTAGGATATGTGTGGAGATGGATCTATCAAGAGCACTTCCGGATGAAGTCATCTTGGAAGTTTATGATGAGGAGTGGGTGCAGACGGTAGACTACGAACATATCCCCTTCAGATGCCAAAGATGCCATGAGCATGGGCATTTATTAAGAGACTGCCCTCTCAACAAAGAAGATAACAAAGAAAAACCTAATAAAACGAAGGACACTGAAAGCTTCTAGAAAGTGGCCAATAGAGGAAGGGGAGGAAAAAAGGGACCAAAGTAACAACACACTGAGGGGTAAAAGGTTAGTCAGAATAAGTTTCAAGTGCTAGAAGAGCCTGAAGAAAGCACAAGAGAGATTCAATATCAGGAGGAAGATGCTAAGGAAAAAGAAAAAAAAGGACACAAATCTTTCTCTAGATATTGACTCTCAAAAAGAAGCTATGAGAAGTGAAAAAGAAATGGATACGGACCAGGAAATGACCCAAAGCAAACTACAAGAAATACTTGACAAGGAAAACTTGGATCTGGAAGGATTCCTGAGGCAAGCAACCAAAGGAGGAATAGATTCTCTGCCTCAAGAAGAATGCAACAGGATACATCAGCTGTTTTTATGGAAGACACAGGAACGAGGACTAGAGAAAGGTACAAACATCCATAAACAGGAGCATAGAGGTGTGAAAACAATGAAATTAAATCCAGGATTAGCCACCAGAAATCCAGGTAAGAAGAGAGACAGAAAAAAGAAAAATGAGCTCCTGATGGAGTGTGGAAAGCTAAAGATAGATTCGAGTAAGATGAAAGATCTAAACAGTTACTCCTTTACAAATCTTTAATTATGAAGTTCATATCATGGAACATCAGAGGTCTAGGTAGTAAAAGAAAACAGAGAATGCTAAGTAATAGAATGAAACTAGCAATGCCAGACATAATCTTCATTCAAGAAACAAAATGCTCCATTCAGAAAATAAAACAAATCCATAACAAATGGCTAAGCAAATTTGAGTTTCTAGAAGTCGAAGCAGAGAACACAGTGGGAGGTATTCTCACTCTTTGGAACCCCCAAAAAGTCAGCATTGTAGATGCAGAGGCGACAAGAAATTCCTTATCATCTATCATTGAACCAATAGGTATGTCTGAGACCTTCCTGGTTACGAATGTCTACTCTCCTGAGAGAATTGATGAGAAGCTTAGATTTCTGAACTCCCTGGCAGATCTCAGAAGCAGACATGAAGAAATCCCTTAGGTCATTGGAGGAGACTTTAACATGATTAAATCTCTTTCGGAAAAAAAAGGAGGCACCAGAATCCTCAGTAGAGATTCAGTAGGATTCCATTCTTTCACAGAAGACATGAAAATGGTTGGCTCTGAACTGCATAACAGTCTTTTTACTTGGAACAACAAAAGAGGAGGCAATGCTTAGGTTGCCTCCAAATTAGACAGATTTTTGATCTCCAAGAAGCTGATGCTCACAAATATAGAAATATCTACAAGTGTTCTCCCATTTAGAGGCTTTGATCACTGGCTGATTCAATTAGAAATCAAGGGAATTGATGCTCCTAGAAACAGACCCTTCATATTTGAGAGTATCTGGCTCTCCCACCCAGACTTCATTAGCAACATTGAAAAATGGTGGTCTGAAGATCTTCAGGTTTATGGCTCCAAAATGTTCCTCCTCCATAAAAGACTAAAGAACATAAAAATCAAACTCAAAGAATGGAACAAGAAGGATTTTAGTAACATTTTTGTAAACAAAAAATCAGTAGAGATCAAACTGCAGGAACTAAACCAAGGAATGATCACAGATGATTTTGATAAAAACAAAAGTGAGCAAGTTGAAAAACTCAACCTAGATTGGGAGAATTTATGCAAACAGGAGGAAATCTTTTGGAGACAAAAGTCAAGAGTTCAATGGGTCAAAGAAGGTGAGAGAAACACTAGTTTTTTCCACCGTTCCACCATTGCCAATAGAACGCACAATAGAATCTCCTCAATATTGAATGAAGATGGGGAGCTTCAGACCTCTCACAAGAATATTGAAGGTGTGATGGTTCAGTATTTCAGAGGCATCACAAATGAAAATAATCCAGACAGAGACCAACACATCAAGGAAATTATAAAGAATATTCCTAGGATCATGTCAAAAGAAGATAACTTTAACCTGAACAAACCAGTAACCAAAGTAGAGGTCAGTATGGTTATCAAAGACATGCAAAATGGCAAAGCTCCAGGTCCAGATGGTTTCAATGTGAATTTTTTCAAAGCCTGCTAGAATGTTGTCAAACGGGACATCTTGGATGTGGTAGAGGATGCCAGAAGAAGTAAATCCATTCTGAAATCTCTCAACAACTCCTTCATCTCCCTAATCCCCAAACAGGACTCGGCCCTGACTCCTGATAAGTTCAGACCCATTGCTTTATGCAATGTTGTCTACAAAATTATTTCCAAGATCTTGGCCAACAGACTCAAACCTCTTCTTCCTTCTTTGATTTCTGGGGAACAGTCTGGTTATGTTGAAGGAAGGCAAATCCTGGATAATATTATTCAGGCCCACGAGGTTGTTCACTCTCTTACTAGCAAAAGGTAGGCCGGTATGATCATTCAACTAGACATTGCAAAAGCGTATGACAAGTTGAACTAGACTTACATAAAAAAGGTCCTTTCTGCTTTTGGGTTTGATCATGACTGGATCAGACGGGTTATGGCTTTGGTTATTTCATCCATCTTTTCAATTCTGGTGAATGGCTCTCCCTTCCTCTTTATACTCATGATGGAAGGATTGGTTGAACCATTAAAAAGGCCAAAGTCTTAGGGAAGATCAAGGGTCTCCATTTAATGGAGAACGGGAAAGCCGTGACTCATCAGCAATTTGTGGATGACACCATGCTGCAGGGCATCCCCATAGTCAAGGAAGCTACAACATACAAAAAATCCTTAAATGACTTTGCCTCGGCTTCAGGTATGGAAGTCAATCTCTCCAAATCAAATTTTTTTTCTTAAACACTAACATTGCTATTCAAAGGAACATCTCTAGAATTCTGGGCTTCCAAAGGGAGGTCCTCCCTTCAAAATATTTGGGAATCCCCCTGACGGATAAACCAATGCACAAAAGTCTCTGGGAACTGGTGCTCAACAAGATGCAAGACAAGATCAAAAGATGGACTTACAGAGCGTTGAACCTTGCTGGCAGATTGATTTTAATGAAGACAGTTCTTCAATCTATCCATGTTTTCTTTTTATCAGCCCTGCCAGCTCCCAAGGGGTCTTACAACAATTCAGGAACATTTAGAGAGACTTTCTCTGGGGCAAGGAGGAAACTAGAAAGAAATGGGCCCTTGTTTCTTGGGATAAAATCTGCAAACCCAAAAGTCATGGAGGCCTAGGCTTAGACGATCAGGAGATTCTAAGTAATTTTTTAGGAGCCAAACTATGGTGGAGATGGGTTAAAGAACCAGGGGCGCAATGGGCTAACACCTGGAAAGAGAAATATGCAAGCTCCTGGCAAACGAGTGATCTCATCAGAATGTCAGGGAGCATAAAAGGCTCTCACATCTGGAATAAAGCCTAGGAAAACAAAAGCCTAGTACAAAACAACAGCTTCTGGGAAATCAGAGCAGGATATCATGCTCTCTTTTGGGAAGATAAATGGCAACAAGAACTGATGTTGTTAAGGGAGGACTTTTTGGGCATTAAGCAAGAAACTGATTTCCAAGGACTAATAAAAGTTAGGGATTTCTGGAATCTTCCTTAGGACACTGAGAAATGGAGAAGCTAGAGGAAAATAGAATGCAGAGCAGACATCCCCATAAAAGCAAAAATAGAAGAACTCATGAACATATTGGAACAGAGGAAGATCTTGGTTACAGATGGGCAAGATCAGTTAAGATGGGGCCAAAACAAAGAAGGAATCTTTAATATTAAGGAAGCAAAAATAATTTCTCTTAACCTAGATCCCTGCGTTTTGGCTAGGTCCTGGCAAAAACTTTGGAGTCACCAAGGATGGATGAAGATCAAACTATTTATGTGGTTAGTTCATCACAAGAAAATATTAACTTGGGATAAGATTCAGAAGAGGGGGGTGATGGGGCCTTCTAGATTCCAATTATGTGAGGCTCAAGAGGAGACTATGGAGCATATTCTCAATAACTGCACCTATACCTCCTGGTTGTGGGATTCTTTCAAAAGCATTTTTTAGCTGACAGATAGAGACAAAGGTAGCATTATTAACACCCTGAACGAGTGGAGAAAAAACTTTGCAGAGAATGAGATCCTTAATTTGGCCTAGACCTTTACACCAAGCTTCATTATTTGGAATGCTTGGAAAGAAAGGAATAAAAGAATTTTCAAGGATGAAAAAACTACCCCTCTTTGCCTGATGGAATTGATCTTAAAGCAGATAAAGGAGACTGTTTCCACCACTATGCATAGTTATCCCTCGAATCCTCCCATGGCACTTAAATTGAGAACTATCAAGCAGTTGGGAATGCATGAGATCATCCTCAATGGTCTGAGTGAAAAAGAAAGAATGTTGGAAAGGGAAAAGGATTTCTGGCATCCTCCACCAAAAGGTTATCTAAAATGCAACATTGATGGGGCTTCAAAAAGCAACCCGGGGACAGCAGGTTATGGAGGTGTGTTAAGAGATGAAGATGGAAAAATAATTTTTACTTTCCACTGTCATTTAGGCCAAGCCACCAATAACATGGTTGAATTAATGGCTTTGGAACAATGTCTAGAGCTTCTTAAACTCAATCATAGCTCAAATGTTCTCATCGAAGCAAAGTCCGAGATTTTTATAAATGCAGTCAAGAAAATCAGCTATGGTACAGTGCCTGAAAGGGTATCAAAACAATGGAGACTTATACAAGTGTACCAGAGAATCCAAAAACATCTCCAAAGTTTACGAACAGTTAGCTTCAATCATGTTTGGAGGAAGGCCAACAAACTTGAAAATCTATTGGCCAACCTAGGAGTGACTAATCCAGATTGCAGAATCGAAATGAAATGGTAGGAGATGCCTCCAAGCAGGCTAAAAGCTCTCTGTGATGCTCAAGCCGCAGAGGACAAAGAAATTTTCGATTGTTGGGCACGAGGGGCAGGCCAAGATTAAAGCTCTTTATACCTGTTCTTTCTCAATTCAGTGGTTGGCTCCTTGAAATAGGGCTTTCTTTGGATAGGTGATAACTTCTTGAGGGTTAAGGGACCTTATCTCCTTCATTCCTTGATTGGTGACACAAGGTTTCTTCTGCAATTTCATAATGTTTCGGCGGAGAGCTTTATTGTCAGTTTCAACAGGTTGAAAGGCTGGTCTTCTCCCTCTATGTTTTTCCCACGCTTCTTTTCTTTTGGCTCGAAAAACCAGGCAAGCAGTGGTTTTCTTTTGATCGCAAGGTTCCTGAATGGTAAGTGGTTTTGGCTCATTGAGAGCGATTCCACTCAGCTCTTCACAAATGGCAGGGCGGGCAGTCTTCATACCACCCTTGATCGCGCCTTAAAGACCTTGCATCTTAGCTCTCTGATATCTCTCCGTGTCATCCTTTTTTGGCGGGGGCAATCGACGGCCAGATCTCGTCGGGCTAGTTAGTGGGGTCACACGTTTATTCATTCTTTGCGAGTTTTTTACAGGAGGTGTCGCGAACTTTGACCTTGGGTATCCTTGTTGACATGGGGACAGTGTGATCGTTAGCTTGGCCTTGAGTTGGTTTAGTGGGTCACATTTTTTATTGTTCGATCTCGTTGGTTTTGTAGGCCTATAGATTTGCATGCCTTTTGTACTTATTGTAACTTTACTTTTTGGTTATTGAAATAGAAGGAAAGTCTCTTGCTTCAGCAAAAAAAAAAAATGATGTTGTTTATGGAGGTGACAAATTTGTTTGGATGGAAATTTCTCCTAGAATCTGGCCATTTTTTTCAAAGATATGACCATGGAAGTGTTTGAATCATTTTGTCAATGGTGGAAATTGATTCAACGCCATAAAAACCTCTAAAACACCGAAATTTTTTAAGCTTGATAACTGTAACCTAGATTTCCAAAAATTTCCGCTATATTTTTTCAAAATCTTACCAAAAATTTCATTATTTCTCAAGCAAAATTGTTACCTCTTAAACTACTAGGTAAATAATAATGGCTTCTCATATTTTTTTTATTAAACAAAAATTATTTAATTATGTGCTATTTAATCTTCAATAACTACTAATAATATTATATCATCTAAAACCTTGTACATAAATTCTATAATATAAAAAATTTAATTAAATAAATTATTATATTAAAAATTTAAAAAATATATAATTGACAAAATTCATTTAAACTATAACCTACAAAGTAATAAACTTCTTCATTTAATGTGATAAATGGCATTTAAAATACAACCTAAAAGAATAAAAAATTGAATTCATAACAAAAACCTAGCAAAAATCATTTGAACCATCTAAAATATTGTCGTTATATTTTAATCACATAAAGTTATAGAGTCATGGTTATAATTTTACTTAACAAGAATTATTTAATCAATGTGAAGTCATGATACTATATTTTAAAATGGAACATACATTTTATCTATATCATCATCAGAGTGATTTAAAAAATAAAATACCCCCAAACTAAATTAGTACTGATACTTTTGAAGTATCCAAGGATATGACCAATGGACCCCTAATCATTAAAGCATTTTGAGATGACTACCCTAAATAAGCGTCCAAGGATGTGAACAATGGACTATCCTAACCATTCAAGAATTTTAAGATGACCACCCTAAATCATTCAAATATATTGAAATAAGATTGGTAATCATGTGTCAATTTTAATTAAAAACATTAAAGTATATTTCACTCCACGAAAAAAAGGATGGGCATGGGATGTGATGAAACTTGCATATGATGTCCCGTTCGTTTTTTCAATAAAAAAATTAGATAAGATTTTTAATCTTATTGAGCATAAATTTGATATAAAATGGTGGCTAAACATTGCAATAGTCTAACTAGATTGTTTTTTTGCCCTGAAAATCATGGAAATTTTGGCAATATTTTGATAAAATCTTACAGGGATTTTTGTAAATCCAGGTTATAGCTATCAAACTTCAAGATTTTAGATGCCTTATAAGTTTTTGATGGCGTTGAATCTATTTCCGCCATCAAAAACATGATTCAAACACTGCTACTACAAGATTTCTTGAAAAAAATTACCCGGATTCTGGCCACTTTTGGTTGTCTATTGCATGTGCATATTGTTAAAAGTGGTATCAAATTTGTTGAAAAAATATAACAAAAAAGGCTCAATTTCGCTTTAGCCTTAGTCAAAATTGCGTAAATCGAATTTCCACATCATCAGAACAATTTGGAGGAAGTTCACTAGTGCGTTATGGATCTTGTCATTTAGTTAGCTCATTAAATTCGAGTTAGAGGGCTTGGAGTTCAGTTATGCATGTGTGATTACTAAATTTTAGTAATCTGGTTTAGTTATTTTCAGTTGTATTTAGTTAACTGACCTCTAACTATTGTTGGAGTCAGTTGAAGGTCAGCGGTGTAGTGGGACAATAGTGTAACTCCGAGATCTGTCAGCTAACTAATCAATCAGCCCAAAATAGTTAGTGCTTGTAACAAATTTGAATTCCTCAGCTAAAGTGGAAAAGACAAGGCTGTGTAACATCAGTTGTAAACTAGTTTTGAGCGTACAAGTGTGGAATGTAATCAGTGATCAATCCTTGTGAATTGCGCAATCAATTTGGAGAAAATCATATCTTTTAAGGGCCACAGGATTTGTGCAAGGAAATAGGAGGCTCGATGAGCAAATAATTGGCTAAGTGTTGGCCAGTGTTTGTCATTGAGAAGAGATAATATTATTCTTTTGCAGGTTGAGCTCAAAGATGGAGCTAGCAATTGTAATAGTTTTTCTATTCATTTCATCAATGAAAAATGCTTGATGGGTTTTTCCCAGTTGGGTTCCCCCAGAAATCACAGTGCATTTGTTTTTTTTCTTATTGCATGTCTATGCATGTTGTTCTAAATTTTGATTTTCATTCCGTAGATCAGGAAAGTAGAATTATGTCTCTTATTTTCAAGTGGAAATATTGAGCAATTGCAATTTCTACATGGTATCAGAGCCCTGAAATCACATTAGAACCAATATTTCAAACTTGTATCTCAGGGATTTCGAAGTAGGAGCTTCAGTGCAACAATTTCTCTTTAGGATCGGGAGAATGTTTTTCAATGGCCTGAGATTGGAGTATGCCCTAGAGGGTAGCTCAAATTTCATAGCCTGGAAGGATTAAATGGAAGTGGTGCTTGATGACAATGGTATGTTAGCATATATGTGAAAACCAATATTGCAAAACCCCAGTAATCAGATGCACAATAATTATCCCAACGGAAGAAGGATGTGGCAAAGGTGAGAAGGATTTTCTAGAAGGTGTGTGGGACCATGTGGTCTCAAATCTCCATGGAAAAGAGACACCATTTTCTAAGTGGAAGACATTGACTGGGTTATTCAAAAATAGAAATGACTGTATAAAATTGGCCCTAAAAGACAAACTTCGAAACATTAGAATGTAGAAGAATGGCATTATTTTGTAGTACCTCTCCACCTTTACACAAGTTCGAGATGAGCTTGGAGGGGTCGAGGTGAATGTTGCAAAAGATGCCCTGGTGAGCCTAGCTCTTCTGGGCCTTCCAAAATCTTGGCACAACTACCAGGACTCTGTGAATGGAAGGGAGAAATTACCAAGTTAGGAAAGGTTGTGGTTTGATTTGGTTCAAGTAGAGTTTAGGAGAAATAACAAAGATGGACCATCATCCAAAGATGAGGATGAAGAGAATTTTGCATTAGTTGGAAAGGGGAAGAAGGGAAAAGAAAAGAAGACTCAAAGTAAACCTTAATCCAACCAAAATAATGGCAAGAAGAAATACTTGAGCAAGCTAAAATGCTTCCATTGCCACAAATTCAGGGATTGTGCAACAAAAAGTCTACACAAGAAGTCTACCAAGAAGTATTCAGGAGGAGCAGCATGTGAAGCATTGGCATCACAATTTGAATTAGACTTCACCCTAATAGCATGCATGGCTAGCACTATTATGGGGAGTGTGTGGCACCTTGATTTTGGTGCCTTGTTCCATATGATAGGGGGCAAGGAGTTTTTCAATAGCTTGGAGGAGAAGGATCTCCAAATGCATATCAAATTGGGGGATCATGGGAGGTACAATGCTACAAGAATTGGTACTGTCACCTTTTAGACGGAGAAATAGTCTCCTCTTTGCCTCAAAGATGTTATGTTTGTACTTGGGTTGAAGAAGAATGTGATCTTAGTAGCAGTTTTGGAGGATCGTAGCTATGACGTTATTTTCAGTAAAGGAAACATTTTCTAAGACACATAGCTAACGAGAAAGTGATCCAGATTAGAGTTCGAGTCAAGAACCTATACAAACTTGAGGTGGGAGATTGTGTTGCATTTACCAATAAGGAATAAAAAGTGCAAAGTCGAGATGTTGGAGAAATTTGGCATAAGAGATTGGGTCATCTACACCATGGTGTCTTAAAAATCATGTAGAAAATTACCACTAGACTCTGTAAAGGCTCCCTTGACCAACATGATGCCTCCAAGGGTTGGACATTGGGGAAATATGTCAAATCCACTTCAATGGCCGAGAAAGTAGAGCAGTTGGAGCGAGTCCACTCTAATGTTTGTGGAACCTTTTCTACAGCATCCACAATAAAACATAAGTACTATGTTATTTTTATTGATTATTTCTCTATAAAATGTTGGATCTTCTTCATGCGGATGAAGGATGAAGTTTTCTAAAAATTTATAGAATTCAAGGAATTAGTTAAGAAGGAGACTAGGAATAAGGTGAAGGCTCCTAGGAGTGACAATGGACATGAATTTTTTAGCATGACTTCAAATATTTTTGTGCCAAACAAGGTATTTGAAGAGAATTGATAATACCCAATAACCCACAGGAAAATGGGGTAGCTGAGAGGAAAAATAGGAGCATAGTGGGAGTTGTAAGAGTTATGCTGCATGATCAAGGGCTTCCATTACATCTATGGGAAGAAGCATGCAACACTACAGTCTACTTGAAAAACCAAAGTCCTCATAGGATACTTGGTATGATCACACTAGAGGAAGCTTTCTCTCAGAGAAAGCCTGATGTGTCTCATTTGTGAATTTTTGGAGCTTCGGTTTATTACCATGTCTCCAAGGATTTGAGGAAGAAACTTGAGCCTACAAAAGAGTTGGAATTTTTTGTAGGATACATCGAAACTTCACACAATTACCAAGTGTATTTTCCTTCACTGAGGATGACAGTGGTAAGGAGAGATTTCAATTTTGATGAGGACAAGGCTATGAGATGCTCCCTGGAACAAGATGAGTATCGCACTGAAGCAGGAGATTCTAGATCTAAAGGAGGAGACTTAGCATGAGCCGCAAGAGGTTTTGGAGAAGCCACATGCAAAGGAGAATACGGGAGGTAGAATGGAGGCACCCACTCAACCAAAATATTCCAGAGAGGGGAGAAATAGAACCAGAGAAGATGATAGATTGGTGCAGGGTGCTAGGGAGAATGTGGGAGCCCCTACATCACAACGCAGGAAAATGAGGTCACCTAATAGATACACTAGTTATATGGAGCTCATGAAAGAGCTCATTGAGACAAAGCCTTCTTCATTTGACAAAGCAATTTCTCAATCTGTTTGGGTTGATTCCATGGTGGAAGAATATGAATTCATCATGAAGAACAATGCATGGGAGGTGGTGTCGAGAGTAGAGGGGAAATTAGTGGTTGTTCGAGATGGATATACAAAGTAAAGCATGCAGCTAAAGGGAGCATCGAGAAGTATAAGGCCATATTTGTGGTCAAAGGATTCTCTCAAATAGAGGGAGTGGACTATGAGGAAACTTTTGCACTAGTTGCAAGATATTTGTCAATCAGATCCATTCTATCATTGGTTACATAGATGGGGTGGAAAATCGGCTAGATAGATGTGAAGACTGCCTTCCTCAATGGTGTTGTTGAAGAAGAAAATTACATAGATAATCCAGAAGGATTTGAGACATATGATCAGGATTCACATGTGTGTAGACTTAAGACAGCATTGTATGGTCTCAAAAAGGCACCATGAGCATGGTACATTGAATCGATAGTTATCTCATTGGATTGGGCTTCACCAAAAGTGAAGCATATGTGAACCTTAATTACATTGTGGTAGATGGTAAGTTTCTTATTCTTATTTTGTATGTCGATGATTTTATATTGACAGGTGATGAGTAGTTGATCTGTTGTTGCAAAGAGGATATTGCAAGGGAATTCGAGGTGAAATACATGGGCCTCATGCATTACTTCCTTAGGTTGTAAGTATGGCAGGGTGATGGTGAATTTTTTGTCTCTCAAGGAAAGTATGCTACCAAGATACTTTAGAGATTTCACATGGAGAATTGTAAGCCCATGGACACACCTCTAGCTACAAAGGGGGAAGGAGTATGATTGTTTATGTGAGGAATTCGATGCTACCATTTATAGACAACTTGTGCATTCACTAATGTAACTTGTGAATACACGAACCGACATGTGCTTTGCAATCAACCAACTTAGCCAAGTTATGGTGAGGCCTACAAAATTATATTCAAAGGTGGCAAATAATGTGTTACGGTACCTCAGAGGCACTACCCAGTATGGATTATGGCACAAACAGACACAGGGAGTGAAGTTGCAAGGCTTCACCAATGCATATTGGGTAGGGAGTGCATCTGACAGGAAAAGTACATTAGGTGCTATCTTTAGTGTTGGGTCCGCAACTATTTATTGGTACAACAGGAACTAGAGGTTTGTGGTGATCATCTCAGTAGAGGTTGAATACATGGTTGCAAGCCAAGCAACATGTGAAGCAATTTGGATGGGACTATGGATCCGATAGTGATATATTATGATAATCAGAGTTGCATTAAGCTCTCTAAGAATCCGATATTTCCTGACAGGTCTAACCACATTGATATATGGTATCATCATTTGCGGGACTATGTGCAAAGGAGAATTATGTTGCTACAGTACATTCCAACTAAGGAGCAAGATGTTGACATCTTGACAAAGGCATTGTTAAAAGATCAATTCAAATTCCATAGGTGCGGGATAGGGGAGGTGGAAAATCCATTTCTTGCTAAGAGGGAGTGTTGAAAAAATGTAATAATAAAGGCTCAATTTGACTTCAACCTTAGTCAAATTGAGTAAATCAAATTTCCACATTAGCAAGACAACTTGGAGGTAGTTAACTAATGTGACATGGATCTTGTCACTTAGTTAGCTCAATAAATTCGAGTTAGAGGGCTTGGAGTTCAATTATGCATGTGTGGTTGCTAAATTTAGTAATCCAGTTCAGTTATTTTCAGTTGTATTCAATTAACTGACCTCTAACTATTGTTGGATTCAATTGAAGGCCAATGGTGTAGTGGGACAACTGTGTAACTCAGAGATATGTCAATTAACTTATCAATCAGTCCAAAATAGCTAGTGGATGCAAGGAATTCGAATTCCTTAGCTGAAGTGGAGATGACAAGGCAAGGTAACATCAATTGTAAACCAATTTTCAGTGTACATGTGTTGAATGTAGCCAGTGATCAATCCTTGGGAATTGTTCAATCAATTTGGAGTAAATTCTTATCTTTTAGGGGTCAATTCCTCAAGATTTACGCAAAGAAATAGGAGGCTTGGTGAGAAAAGAGTTGACTAATTGTTGGCCAGAGTTTTTCATTGAGTAGAGAGAACAATTATTCTTTTGCGGGTTGAGCTCAAAGATGGAGCTAGTAATTGTAATAGTTTCTCTCTTCATTTGATTAGTGTAAAAAAGCTTGAGGGGTTTTTCCTAGTTGGGTTCTCCTAGAAATCATTGTGTATTTATGGTTTTTATTATTGCATGTCTATGCATGTTGTTCTAAGTTGTAATTTTCATTTCACAGATCAATAGAGTATAAGTGCATCTCTTGTTTTAGGTTGAAATCTTGAGAAGTTGCACTTTCTATCAAAATTTCTGCAAAATTACCATTTAGAAAGCATCATGGTAAAGTAGGAATTTTAAAATATTTTTCATTGATAATAAAATTTGTATAATTTAATATGGGAGGTATTATTCATTGTATTGTATAAATATATTTACATTTTTTAATATGTTTTGGTATAATTATAAACAAATACTAAGTAGTAGCTAGTACATGGTGATTAGTTTAAATATATCTAAATTAAATTAAAAAACAATAAAGAACTAAAATTGCATATACCTCATCTTGCAACAACAATGCTAACTACTAATATTGCAAACATGTGTCTTTTAATTTTTTAAAAAGTTTGATGACGTGAAATAAATCTAAGAAAATTATTTATTGAAAAAATCTCTGAAAATTAAAAGTGAGTTTTAGTTAAAGAGAAGAAAATTCATTAAAATTAAGAAATAAAATTGAACCACTCTTTTCATAGGTAGATACTACAAAAATCGGTGTTAACTTGTTTCTAGAGTCCTTCAAATCATTGTTACTATTATTTGTAGTTTCTCTTATACAAAAAAGAGGCTTTTTGTAATGCTCTTCCTAAACTAATATGTTAGAGTCAAACCAATTATTTTACTTGTCCAGAGACCAAACACATATTAGTTAGAAAATACTATGATTCTCTTAAATAATATAATTCAATGTTGAATCCTCAATGCATATGGGAGCTCTTAATATCAACACCTTCAAGAAAGAAATATCAAGTTGTTCAATATGTTCAAGAGAAAAACATAAAATTATTCAATACTCAATAAGATAATCATGCTTGTTTGCATAAGAAAATAACATAATACTATATCTCAAAACAATAAAGATCAGAAAAATGAAATTCCCAAAAGCCCCATACTATTTCCAACATGGTGTCCCATACAATTTCTAGCATAAACAATAATATTTCAACTGAAAGCACATGCAAAAGATAAAAAAAATATTTGAGGAAAAAGATGGTTGGAATTTTTGCAATTAAAACCTTGTTATACCATACAATTTCTAGCTACTAAAACACATTTTCCAATTAAAAATTATGTATAATTTCACCAATGTATAATGAAGAAGATGACTAGAAAAATATGTAATCAATCCATGGTTGTCCCACGAAATTTCCAATGTCCACAATGTCATCTTCCAAATGAGAGCTACAGTTTTCTATAAAACAAACTAATTTGAAGACAAATCCTTGTACAAATAACTATTATCTAAATTAATAATAATACTTATATTAATGCCCAATACATAGCGGTAGCTCATATAATATTATCAAGGGGTGAATTCGTTGAGGTCGACTTGTGCAACACAAAATGATATCTTACTAATTTGTAAAGTATGATGTGCCTATACGACAATTTTTGCAAGAATCTACTACTTCACAATTTTGGAATGGCCGATGAGGATACATTTCAATTGAAATATAAATAACCACACCAAGGACAATACTAAATCCTCATCAATACAGATGGAAATATGAATATCTTAATTTTTTTTTTTAAATACAACATAGAGATACAAATAGAAAGATGAATATATTAAATATTTAGTTCTAATAAAAAATAATAATTAATCTCACATATATTGGTTATAACAGCTCTAACAACCATGTTGAATAATAATAACACAATAATCATAGGAATCACATTGGCAACTTTAACTTCACACGTTGTCATTTCCCAAATCTTTGATTTTTTAATGCAAACAATAATGACAAGAGATCTTTAAGATTTGATTAGAATATAGAATGAGATGTGTATATATAAGATAACAAAAATTACATTCAAATTTTGTTTTAATTTTATTAATTTCTTATTTTTAGAGTTATTTATTACTAATTTAATTATATTCATTGAAATGAAGGTTTTATTATATATTTGTTGCTTCCAAGGAAAGAAAATTATAAAAAGGTGAAGGGAAAAAATAAAGTCAAATTAAAAATTAACAAAAAAAAACAAAGAGAAAAAAAAGTAGTGTAAGTCAAAAAAACAAATTAAAAAAATGAAATAAAACTAAAAACAAAAAAAGATAGTAACTAATATAAATATGGAAGGTACTAAACAACACCCATAATAAGACCTCTAATCACCTTACAAATAAAAAAAAAATAGTAATAGAAAACAACACAAATTGAATTCTCAATGTTAAATTATAGATAGAGAGCATAAATTTGTGGTTAAAGACAAATTAATATGGAGTTAAAGGAAAACTTAAATGCCTAATATTATGTCTCTTGTGAGTAAAATATTTTAAAATTGTATATAAAAGATATTTAATTTTT
>APFE031287318.1:497275-535032 GCA_000404065.3 Pinus taeda
ATGTGCCCCAAAACCATCACTATTTAACCTCGTCAACTTTTGACTCTATCTTGAGTCAAGTTTACCTAACAATTTCCCCCCTTAAACTTGACTTGGGGTTCTTTGACTAACTCCAGCCAAACCTGCTAAGTGAGACAATCCCGCTCACTCTAGTTCTTACCCCCCTCAAAGTTTTTACTCGGGGTATTGTTAACCTGACATCCCCCCTATCACCTAGGTCTAACCCAGACTTTACCGGTGATCACCGAGGGGTACACATGCCTTACCAGGTCTTACAGTAGTTATGCCCATTTACATGCAATTAATTTTGACTTCATTAATCCTTACCAGGTCTTACAGTAGTATGCCCATTTACATGCATAAATTTTGGACTTCATTAATTATTATTATTTTTTTTTTTTACTGCTGCTGTGATTTTGATCCATCCTCTCAACAGGTGACGGGTTCAATTCTTGATCCCATCAGATTTCGCGTTTTCATGCTCGCTGAATTCATTTTTCGTGATTGCTTCCTTGATCTCGCATTTCAACTCCTGTAATGCTTTCCTCTCTGATTCCTTCAAATCAGAAACGAAGTTGCTCTACTCCTTGAATGAAGTCAGCCATGGCTCTGTTACAGGACTGCTCTCTTCAACACCATTTCCATTGGGCTAAAATAAATCCTTCATTGAACGCATACATTCGAAGCCCAAACCCTCAACCATGGCTCTGATACCAATTGTTAAGAAATTTACCCAATAACATAAATTAATTACCTAGAGGAATAAATATAAAATTAACCAGCAATAACCATAAACACATAAATACACATGTTTATCTGGGAAAACCCCAAATCCGGGGAAAAAAAACCCAACCTAATAAGATCTCATTAGCATTGGCCAATCCGGCCAAGTGAACCTTCACCGCTCACCTCCAGGCCATGCATTACAATGAAGTCCTTCCAGCCTTTTATAGGCTCCATTACATATAATACCACGGGCAGAATACCATGGGTGCACAATACCATGTGCCCCAAAAACCATCACTGTTTAACCTGGTCAACTTTGACTCTATCCCGAGTCAAGTTTACCTAACACGTCATGCATTGAAACAGGAGAGGAGCCTACTAATTTGGAGGAAGGACTACCTGACATGCATCTCTTTGCGGTGTGCATCACAAAAAATCACTTCAAAGATATTATATACTTCCTAACAAAGGGAACGACTCAAGAAGGATATACTAGCTAGCAAAAGAAGGAATTGGTGGTGTGCGCAACAGACTTTACTGTCATTGTAGGGCACTTGTATAAAATGGGATTAGATGAAATACTGTGACGTTATGTGCTAGAATTTGAATGAAACAACATCCTCGCTGAGGCTCATGGAGGAGTTGTGGGAGGACATTATGTGGGAAAAGCAACAGCGCAGAAGATTCTAAGCGTTGAGTTGTGGTGGCCAACACTGCATAAGGATTCAAAAGCGTATTGTAGGGCATGCAATGCATGCCAAAGAACTGGCAGACCATCACAGAGGGATGAGATGTTGTTGAATCTACAGATATCATTACAACCATTCAAGAATTGGGTGATTGACTTTGTAGGACCAATTCAGCCTCCAGGAAAGAAGACAGGTGCGTTGTACATCATCACTATGACTGAGTATTTAACTAGATGGGTGGAGGTGCAGCCTGTGAAGGACTGTACAAGTGCAAAAAAAACAAAATTCATCTTTGAGTATGTGCTAACAAGGTCTGGTTGTCCGAAAATTTTGATGAGTGATCGCGGTACGCATTTTCTTAATGAAACAATCAATGCATCGATGGAGGAATTTCAGGTTTACCATTAGAAGAGTACACCATAGCACCCGCAAGCTAATGGAATAGTAGAAGCATTTAATAAGATATTGGAGAGTGCACTAATGAAGTTTTGCAATGCACAAAGAAATGACTGGGATGTGTGTGTACCCACATTGCTATGGGCTTACAGAACAACTTGTAAGAAGCTAACTAGACAGGCGCCTTTCAGGCTATTTTATGGTGTTGAATCTATGATTCCAATGGAATACATTGTACCTAGTCTGCTCATAGTGACATTCACAAGAATGGTGGATTGCGGAGCCCTGGAATAAAGTCTCACGCAGTTGACAGAACTAGAAGAAGATAGGTTTTTGGCTGGATTCCATCAGCAAGTTCAAAAGGAGCGCGAAAAGGCATGGCATGATCAACACATCAAACTACGCACGTTCAAGTTAAATTAATTAGTGTTATTATATAATAGAAATTTTGATAAATTTCCAGGAAAATTTCGGATGCATTGGCTGGGGCCTTATGCCATCAAGGAGATTACCGATGGTGGAGCAGTTCAGTTGGTGAAGTTGAATAGAGAGCCATTTCCAAGGAAGGTGAATAGTAGTTGATTGAAGCCATACACTGAGGATCCGGTTAGATGAATATATGGTAGAAGCATAGTCTTAGTGCTCCAGGCAGCTGCAAGGAGGCGCGGGACTATAAACTAGACTGCCTAGGTTATAGAGTTGTGCAATTGGGGTACTACGCAGAATGGAAGATTGTCACAGTGTCACCAGAAGTGTGAGGGGAGTTGCGCTATTGAAGGAGAGACCGCGTAGGGTAGTCGGAAATTGACCATTATGGTCACTGTTTATGAATTGATAGTGGGAAAATGAATAAATAAAGCAGGGGAGCAAAAATTAAGTCGGAATTTAAGAGAAAGATCTTTGAAGATCTACCGCCACTCTACCATTTATGAACATATTTTGGGGGGAATGATTGGATTCAAATTCGAAATGACCTATAAATTATAGATGTCCGACCAATGAAAAACACTTGCCATTTTGAGAATTGAGGTGTTCAGCTATCATGCGTGCATGAACCTTGACTATTTCGAGGCTTTAGTAGCAAGTCCATTGTTTGAGAAATTGCCGAAGGAAACTCAAGAGCTCTTAACTGGCATCATATCAACACCCATGGAGACCTGTAGTGTTGTGGAAGCGATGACAACTAAGGGAGCTACCCCAAAGTTAGTGAGTGTAGAGGTACCTGAAAAAGTACCCAAATCACCGAGGTTGCCTAGGGCGAGGCCTATGCCCGGCCAGACAGTGTCCAAACCCAAAGAAGGATAAGAAGAAAGCGGCACAGCCAGTGTGCACATTGCCTAGAAAGAACCTACAGAAATAAAATCCCATCTCACAGGAGAAGTGAAAGGCAATAGACCTGTAACTTGATGAGGACATAGAATATGTCGATGTGGGTGTGAAAGACGTTTACATGGGGGTAGAAGACATTGATGTTGAGGGGACAGACCCAATCTCCAAGCTGCCAGCATATGTCCCTCAGTGGTGAGGCAAGGCGAAGGTACCAAAGGGCATCGATGAGAACAAACTCACACTTTTCACAACGTTGTTTCCAGACAAAATCACATTTGAAGGTCTGCGCTTGGTGCACGTCCCCCATTTAATGCTGGAGGATTGGGATTTGGCAGATATAGAGCGCTTTCCCCACTTGGTGACCGATACGTTCATGCACCACTTCTTCTATAAAGACTCTGGTGTGACTGTGTTAGAGCTGAGACAGTGGATAAAAGGGGTAGACAAGGCATGATTGTTGAACTTGCTAAGGGTGCCGCATTACAACAGCTCGCCCATAACTTTGATAGTGATCAAAAAATTTTTATGCTTGGTACATGATGGTTGCCTATGGTTAGGAGATCTGATACTGATCACTGACAAGCTGATCCACAAGATCACCTTGCTCCTGCATTTAGGCTTGAATCTAGCAATGGCATTTGGCGGAAAGATGGGTGAGCATGACCTCGCCAAACAAGTGAAAGATAAGTTCAAGCTTGCCAAGAAGCCGCGCGACTACTCCATCTCCAGTATGACCAACCCCGCAGTTAAAGTAGTCGCCCAGATCTTGGCAGGGAAAATAATGAGGAAGTGTCGCACATATGAAGTGTTGACATCGATTGTATCTTTAGCAACCCAGTGCGTGAAGGGCGTACAATTTAACCGAGTGCACTACCTCTACGGTAAGTTCCTCGCGAACTGCATAGAAGCGCAAGACCAAATCAAGACCTTCCACTATGCATGGCTATTACTGTTGATTGTACTAGTTGCGTGGGACTTACTAGAGGACAGTCAGTTTCCTCCAATTGTACCAGAGCTGCCAGAAGAAGCGAAGTTCGCTTCAATTTGGGCCATGAAGGACCCCCAAAGGATCAAGGACTATAAGATATTTTGAATTCTCATGGAAACAAGCATCCACGCTGCAATCACCGCAAGTTGCGGCTTTCACCGACTGTCTTTGAGCAGTTGTTCAAATATGTGGAGTTCAAGGCGAACTTCCACTATGTTTCCCTTAGAGCGCAGAAGGACCCCGCACTAAAATGGTATGATCTTCCATACCCGGCGACAGATGGTGCAAACACCGTGGTTTTGGAGAGTTGTTTTGTAGAGTGGCGCATGGCCTCAGACTTATCAGCTGGGTCTAGTAATTCTACTGTGAAACAAAAGAAGGAAGAGGCCAGGTTAAAGATGGAGCAGTTGGCCGAAAGACGAAGGAAGGAAGTCGAGGACAAAGCCAACACAGAGCGCGCTGCCAAAAAGTAGGCAGAAAGGGAGGAGGAAGAAGAGTGTGACTCTGATAAGAGTCAGTAATCGCCTTCTTCACAGACAGAGGAGGAGGAGAAGCACCCAAAACAGGGAAGAGTAAACTCGGAGACTACTCCATTCTGGGTTAAGTGCATAAGGGAGCAAGAGAAAGTAGGGTCGTGGAAGAATTCCAAGGCTAGCAAATCACCCCTTGACCCAATCACCTTGACATAGGGTATTTAAATGATATCAGCGATACAGTGACGGATGAGACCATGGAACTGCTGCAACAGTTCGAGCAACAACAGAAATAGGCCTTGATCGCCATTCAAAAGGCTCTATGCGAGTTGCAAATCTAGGCTACTCAGGTGTAGATCAGTGTAGGGTGGGGCAGTGCAACGTCGAGTAGTTTGGCACTTGGAACCTCAAATGCAGTAGAGATGGTCCATTCAATGGATCCCCGGGCTGTCACGCTACCAGATGGAGCATTGACTGTAGAAACAAAGGCTGACAAGACCACTATCAACGCTCTCAAGAAGTCGGGTTAAAATTGGTCGCGCTTCCAAGTGAAGCCCTTCATGCCCTGCAGGATGGTGTGATCACTAAACTACGAGCTTGGGAACAACGTGCCTTGAATGTTATCAGTGAGCAGAAAGTGAAAAATGCCCATATGTTCATAAAAAAAACATCCACAATTGATCTTCTTAAGAAGATCACAAAAAAGAATGAGTGCACAACAACTGTGGTGGCTGAGGCATGCCAGACTGATCTAGAGTTGAACATCCTAGAAGATGCACTAGTTGACGAAAGAATACGGAAGCTCGCTGCAAGTGTGCTCAAGGCATGAATAAAGATGGCTAAGGTTTAGTTTGAACTGAACCTTAAGATCACAGAACTTGAGTTGAGGGCCCAACCTTCAACTCCGCTAGAAGTCATAGAGTAGCACGAGACTGCTATCAAAGATGTCATTGTAGTTGTTGATACTATAGTGAAGGATTGCACTGCGCTCTTTAAACAGGCGCTCGAAGTAGTTACCAGTTTGCAGGAAGATCCCAACCTACAAAGGCTAGAAACTGAGGCATGAGAGCTGCAACAAAGGTGCGACGAGGTCAAAGCGATGAAATGCACCATCGCCATCAAGCATAGTTTAGTGAAGCTACAGGAAGTGAAGGCACTAAATGAATAGGTGGACGCAACTTAGTGTAAGGAGGCAGTATTAAAGGCTAGATTGGGGCCTTAGGTAGAGTAAGCCTATGTGCTCATGGCCTCCATTGAAGGAAAATTGTCCAATTTGCAGGCAACACAACAGAAAATGCATCAAATAGCGCAAGACCAGTGATGAAGCAACTGGTCGATCAAGCTAAGAGGGCGGCGATGCAGTGTACCACCGAGGTTGTAGTAGTACAGGTGGAGCTAGGAGGTCTTCGCGACAAGATCTCCGCACCGACCGAGTGACTCGGGGTGAGTCACCAGATTTGGGTTGGGGAACTATTGGGAACTAGTCCCCTAAGGTAAATTTTGGGGTTAAAAGCCCAAGTTTTGGGGCTAAAGGCCCAAGTTTTGTATAAAGAATGTAAAGTCTCGGTATTTTGTGGTTGCAGAGCGTGAAGATGTAAATAGTAAAAAAGGGTTTCCACCCTTAGTTTAGGTAGCTTGTGTCAACTTGATGAGAGCCACCCTTGGTCCATGGACTATGGGAATGTATAAAAAGGGAGTCTTAGAAGAGTCTAAGGCAGTTCAGTTCTTAGTAAGTTTTTGGGCAATTAATTGATGTAATGGGTATATGAGAGCTAAGAGCGAAGAGTCTTAGCGTGGAAAGGAGGCTCTGTAGCTGATTTTGCATAGGCCTAGGGTAGAAGTCTGTAGCTAAGTGCGCGGACCCCTACAGCTACATGTGTAGGGAAGTTAGAGTTTATATTGGAGATTTTAACCATCAATAAAGAGACTTATTTTGTAGATATCCATGTATGAGCTATTTTACTTTTGTTATGAATTTATGCGGTTATGCTATGTTGAATATTGAGTTAAGATTTAATGTTGTATTGATGCGTGAATCTATGCGTTTTACTTTGTCATATGAACTCAAGTAAGAATATCTATTTACGTGTAGATAATCATAATGCATGTTGAAGTTAACCAATACTTAAGTTAATCTAGGTAGACATAGAAGTAAGAGTAATTACAAAGGTGCGTAAGCATCTGAATTGCCTATTTAGCGTGCGGGAAGGATGATCACAGGGCTTAGCAAAGGTTTCAAAGCCAAATAAGAGAAGTTCATTGATAAGCCCTAAGAGGCTTATCAGTTTGCGTGAAGGAGGGTTAGGGTATAAAATGACGTAACAACTATCTCAAGGTGCGGAAACTTGGTTCCTGCATCCCCCCATACTGCTTCGGGTGAGACTTTAGTCCGCGCTCTACAGATTGATGCCAAAAGGACCAGTAGTGTAGGGATTTGCTTTGCTCTTTAACGTTGAACTTGGGTCAGGGCCCATCAAGCCAACAATGTGGTGGTAGTTAATGTACTAGTAGAGTGTGGAATGTTGTTGTAAATATCTTGTGGAGTTAAGTTGGAAGGAACTTTATAATTGTGTATGACATCTATGATAGACTTATTTTTTGGAGGAGAAACAAGAAGATTAATTTAGAAGCAAAGGTTATCTTTACTTTTTATGACCGAGCACGGTCAAATAATTATCCAATATATTCAATTGATATATTAGAGGATGTCTTATTTCAATTCATGATTAGATGGTGAAATGTTCATTAATTGAAACACCTATCATGCACAACTCAAAGGTAGAGTTGACTCAATGCATCTGTATGTGGTCTATGTTTTTGGATGGAGCTCATTCAAAGGAAGGATATGGAGATATAATTCTTGCTATAAACTCAAATATTTTATATCTATGAAAAAAAATATCAACATATTACTTAGTAAGAAATCCTAGTGAGGTTAAGTTAAGAAAAATATAAGTTTAATGAAATATTTTGTTATGTTACACCATATATGGAAAGTCATCATTTCCTTTGAGGGTTCCATCCCTCCTCTTCCTTCAAACTTTGGAATATATGATACAAAATTAGTAGGCATAGTTAGTTAAGTTGGTTCATGAAGAACGTGGTCATTGATGAGAAGTGATATGTCTGAAAGGTTCAAGATATCTATAAATGGAAATACCTTAGGAATAGGGTTCTTGTCAAGAGGAGGGAGAGATGGGTGTGGGGGGTTGTTTCATGACTGAAACAACTAATAAAAGTGGTGTTGTATCTAGATGACAAGATAAATGGATGTGGGAGACAATAGATCTAAAGAGAATGGATATGATATTAGGCTAAACATGATGTTGTAGTGATATGCATTTAACCAAGATATTAGTTGAGCTAAACATGGTGTTGAATTTGAGTAAATATTAATCAAACATGAAAATATTTGTACTCCTCTATGAGGCAGAAAAATTTAAAGGTACTATATACAACTATTCTACAAGAAACATTGTACCAAAATTATAGTCAACAAAAAGAACAATGGGTAGTCTACATGCACAATCATTGCACTATCTATAATATATATATTTTCACCTTAACTAAGAGACATATCTTGATTTTGATGAAATTAACAAAAAGAGACCAATCCCGTCTATAATCTCACAAATCTTAACAATTTTTAGGGCAGCTTGGACACTCTTAAGAATAATATTATACATTTTAATGTTTTCTTAAGAATAGTATTATACATTTTAATGTTTCATGTCATAGGAAGATATGATATCCAATCTTCTCTTTCAAATGATTTTGTAAGTCTTTCAACTAATTTGGTAAGCATCAATAACACTCATTTGACGATCCCCTTACCCCTAAATTCATTCATTTACAATATGTGTCATTTCATTGACCTTTCTTAACTCTAATAATAATCCAATATTTGTCAAATTATCTCTTTTGCCATTCCATGCATCCATATTCTTTCATGGAAAGGAAGAGTGTTCATTAGTTATTAATGATGAAATGAATTGTATTGTTGTCATCCTCAATTATAGTCACACTTAAACCAAAAAAAAAAATTATAACAATCACATTAAATGTATTGAATTTCTAATCAACATTCTAGTCATCGAATCTTACTTTCAATTAAGTTATCATTTTAACTCAACAATTTCATTTATTGTTACAAAATTTTTATAATAAAAGAACATTATAATATGATTAGATTATCAATTACAATAAATAAATTTCCTTATTTATGGCGACAATGCACCTCTTTTATGTAGTAATTTAAATGCAAAGCAAAAATTTCATATAGTACAACAATTTGAAACTTGATTAATTATTGTTTTTCAAAGTTAAAATGGTTGATGGGGAACTTGCAACCTCCCCACATATATGCAATAGTTCATAAACCACATATCTAATAAACTCATAGTTTAGTCTAGGACCAAGACATCCAAAGACCACCAAAAACTGAAACTAGAATCCCAAACTCCAACAAGATGCTTATCCTTCTAGTCTTACTATGATAGACAATAATGTCCCCATAAAATTTAAAATCAAATAAAAAAAATAACATCGCAATGAAGCAACCACCAATCATCCGAGAAAGAAATAACTTAATTAACTATTGTTACATATATTTACTGTTAGATATATTCATTATTACATTTAAATATAACATCATTTTAATATAAAATTGTGTGTCATCATAAGTTCCTTGGGTTGGCATACATTTTCCATTTCCATTAACCTTGGTCGACGATTTTTACTTTTGCCCCATTTTTCAATTCAATCCTTGTGGACAAGAGCCTATCGTACTTGAAAAGCGAGGAAGAAAAACAAAGCAGCAACGCCCAACAATTTACTTTTTTTGAAGTAACATGCTTACGCTACATAATTTTTTCACGCATTTTCAAATACACATTTACTTTCTCAGTTTCTTTCTTTTCATTGGACACCGTGACTTCCAAATTCGATCCTCAAATACAATATCGTGTTAACCAGAACACAACATCATGGTCAAAGGTTTCCTTTTCGTTGCACATTTTTCTTACAATGCTCATCTTCCCATGTATTATTAATGTTTAGAAATGCAAAAGAAATTATCATTTGGAAACAAAATATAATTATATATAGCGAGCTAGATTTTAGCGTGATTATAAAGGTTACCAAACATTAACTGCTCTTTTCTATGTTGACTTTGGGAGAACCGCAATTTATTGCAAGATTTTTCATTGATAAGGTACACGTTGGTTTATGTTTCCCTAGGCAGGAGGAATTAAATATTTTTAATCGTTGAAGTAGCCATCAATCAAAATTGCAAGGTCATTTATTCCCAGATAAACCTATGATCCACTTCATTTATCTATACTTTAGTCAATTGAATAATGTCATCGGAATTTCATCTATAATGTGAATTTTACCTATCCATAACCAATTATTATAATAAGAATGTCTAGAAAAATAACGATGTCTATGTTTAAAAACAATTAAGTTATTCTGTATATCTAATAAAAATGTGTACTTAGAGACATGTGTTGTGTTGAGGGAAGATGATATCTCAGAGACTTGATATAAAGCCTTTATCTACCTATGGGAGTAGGAAAGTTGTAAGTTGTTTAGGTGAGTGTGGAAAGTTATTGTAAGAGGTTGTAATATTGTATGGTACATGCCAAATCATTGGATGAAGTGGTGAATTGTTTGTTCTATGTTGTTGTATAGATATGCAAATTCAAGGGTGGAAGCAACTTTTAAGTATTGGAGTCACTTTGGGATGTATTTGGGTATGTCAAATGCACTTGGGTGTGGTCAAATATAGGGATTAGGTAAACTTGGGATGACTTAGAGTGATTTGGAAAAATGGTTGGTAGACAAGTCACTCAAGGAAGCAAGTGATTGATGGTACTTGGGTTTCAGCTTAAATTAAAGGGAATTACAAGTGTAAGGAAAGTCTCATATAAAAGGAGGATACCCCAAAATTGTTAGGGCATAAGTCATTAGTCATTCACAAAGAGTGTAAAGGAGTCCTATGATTTTTCCAAGTTCAGGGCTAAGTGCAGTAAGGGGAAATACATTATTTGAGTAAGACGAAAAAGAAGCTTGTAAATGCTTTAGAGGTTGGGTTGATAATTCTTATAGGCAGTTGTTCCTTATGTAATAATAGTCTATAAATGAGTCAAAGGAATTGGTTGTGCTCCTCTATTGTACATTGTATTATACTTCATACAAATAAAGTTAAGGCATCTGCTTTAGGTATCGTCTCGGTTGCTTTATTTTCGAATTTTCATCCTTGGGCGAAATTAAGGGGTTTTATATTTTTATTGGGCAAATATTTTGTATCACAATACATTGTTACAAATCACCTCAAATTTATTTTATAAAAAAATTAGGTATGGAAGGAAAATTGTTGAAAATAGGTTAAATAGAACTTATCCTATAAATATTGTAAATTTTGGTAGTCATTGGTCACGTTGGCCATGAAAATATGAGAATGTTGAAACCAATTCTACAAATGATGACCTATTGATGGATAGCTGAAACGAGTTTATTGATGATAAACATTTTGATAATCAACTTCGTGCAGCTGCAAACTTGTTTAGCCACCATATCCAAAAATTCAATTTATTTCTCATGAAATTTAGTGACATTGTTACCATTACCTTTATGCATTGCCTCACCAATAATCAAAACCAATGGATGAACGAATATCAAGAAAAATGAGAAATGGCTATAGGTGATGATGGTCAATTTCTTGAAAAATATAAACTAGAATTTCTTGAAATTTGTTGTATTTATTTACCATACCATGATGCATTTATCCTTCAAATTTCGAGACCAACGAATGCATGGCTTGAAAGATATTGTAAAGTAAATTTCTGCCTTGTTTCATCTCCCACACTATCTAATGTTCCACAAAATATACACCACAAACTCATTTTAAGACCAAGTTAAGTGTTTCAAAAGGGAGATAGTATATTTTTACCTATTTTACCATAATATAGATTTTTATTTTTATTTTGATGAAGAAAATATATATTTTTTTTGCAAAAATATTGAATTCTATTTTTATTCATGCACAGTGGTAAGAAGTAAAAATATGCCTTAAAAACTTGCTCACATATTCCTCGAATTTGTGTTTTTTTGGAATTTTTCTCACACCTTACTCAACTTGTTATATTATAAAAAATAAATAATAAAAAACTAATATCTTGGATTTTTCCAATTTGGTCCCTTCAATTTGAAAATGATGACGAAAGTTTCCCTTGCAAACAAACTGCTACAAGAATTTTCTATATCTACATTAAATTGAAACTGTGCTTTTGACTTTTAATTTGACTACTTTTGCTTGAACATCTAATTTGAATTGGTTGCAATCTAACAATTGACAAAGCATGTCATTATCATGTAAAACATCCTCCAACCACAAGATTTGAATTCAGAGTTGTGCCCATATTCAAACCAATTAGGGTGCTATTTTCCTCAAGTTTATGTTTGTACAAAGCTTAGAATGGTACTATATGCTGAAGCATGATCCATGGAATATGATGTATGTTGAATAATATCCGAAGATGAATTTTGTTTTGTTGTTGGTTAAGGTTGTTTGTTGTATCAATAGAGTACCCATCATTTACATAGTGAAATTCCTTCCTCATCAAGGCACAATATCCTTCACTACCCCTGGCTTGTTGTCCAACTTTGAATGCTACATCATGCTAGAATAGAAGGATTGTAAATTTGGCTTGTACTATTGTGCTACTACTTTGGACAAAATTAAACGAACTTTGACATGATCAAATTTTAACTTCATAAAGACTTGAACTAGTAGTGTGTTCTAAAGTAGAAGCAAGAACATGATCTATAAATTATGAGAATAAGAAAGGATGGTATAGATCCTGAATACTAATTTGAAGCTGCTAACATTGGAAAATAATTGGAAAGAAAATGTAGCGGTTGCAATATTCTGGAATAAATCATGATAAATATGAATCTTGCACTTTTATTTTGCAAGGAACTCTAAAAGCGCTAGAAAATTTGATAAAAAAATAAATGCAGTAAGAATGATAATGTAAAACAAGGACATGATGTGACCAAGGTTGTCACCTTTAGCATTGATTCAACTCGAATTATTTGTCACTACATTATGTATTGACCAACAATTGACCATGCCCATATGTTGACCTTGCTCCTAGTGGACTAAAATATTGGTTGATTGGTGGATGAACATATGTTCATGATTTGAAACCAATTCCAAGTCATTATCTATTCCTCGAATGCTTGTAACCATATAGAACTATGAATATGTACTGACTTTTGTATGAATTGATGTTCAAAATTTGTTGTTGACTATGAGAACTAATCTAAATTTTCTGACTTGTTGAAAAAGAAAATGAATGAAGAGAAGGTTTCGTAGCTTCCAACATGTTGTTGAATGGAAATATTTACTGAAACAAAATATGAACATACAACTACATGAAACTAGAAAATGAAGTGTTGCAAATTGTTGTTGATTTCATAAACAATATAGTCTTCACATATGGCCCCTATTGGCACAATTGAATCTACATGTATGGATTTACTTGAATTCAAACATAGAATGAGATCATCTGATTATTGACCACTGGTGGCAATTGTTAACCAATGTGAGACAACTCATCGATAATGTAAATGAGTGTCAAGGTATAAGAGAGAATTTTAATAGGTACGAATAAATGTGCTGAAATAAAGTCACCTAAAAGTTCTAACAATCAAGAGACGTTGAGGTATTTCCTTTTTACTAGAAAGGAATTCTACCTTTGATGTATGAAAACTCCAAGACAGTCAAAATAATAATTGATCTTGGTCCTACATAAGGTGTTGAAATTGATGGAATAAGATATGTTGGAAGGTGGATCTTCAGGAATTACACATCATCCAACTCAACCATAGAACCAAAAATATTTTGAAGAATCATAATAAAATATTTGAACTAACATGAACTTAGATAACTTATGTGAATCATGCTCTCTAGGAAGCCTGGTTTTAAAACAAAGCTCATTTCTAGTTGTGCTAGTAAATTGGATGTCATAACAAGGCTTAGTTCTCTCTCTACAATTTTATTTACTTATTCATTACAATATCCTACCCTACTAGAAGAAAGGAAGATTTTTATCAAGTGTAAGAGTATTTCCAGTGAATCCATGTGTGTAACAAGATAAAAAATATTCTCAGAGATGGGGGGCAAGGATGGATAGGGCTCTAAATCTCTACAGAGTCATGAGGTTAGAGATGGACAAGGGAATGGGTAGGGTCCAAGGAATCCGAGTCCTGTGGACAAAGACAACACATGGCGAGGAAAGAAAAATATTTTTTGGGGAATGACGCAGGACGCGACATCGACGTTGGGCAGTGAATCTGATGGTAGGCGACCTCTTCACTCTCAACGGAACCCTTCTGCGACCATTTTTGGCAACATTGTTGATATGGATGAGGAGCTCGTTGACTACTCCATAGAATCTATGGATCACACATTGATCTGGACTGAGGATCCACCTCAGCAACCCTACTCGCACTCACCTGAGATCTCTCGGGTATTGGTTGACCAGGTTGAGCCCTATATACTTGATATGGAATAAAATGTGACATCCCTCAATACACTATGGTTTTCTCATCTTACCGCTTCAGTTGGTGTGGGTATCGACCTCATTCTATCGGATTATCAACCCCAGCAGGCACATACAATCCTGTCTCCATCCGATCTATAGCTATGGGAGCTCAAGCAGCTATCAATTTTACCATCTAGACCAAGTGAGACATCTGTGGTGCCAATAGGTTTTCCCATATTTGAACCGGAAACTTTCAGACTTGAGCGATTGTGGAACAATATATTGGAGGGTGTAAACCCTGGACCGCGAGTAGCTCAACCATTGCATACCACAAAACCTCGGCATGATTTGAGGGCATTCCCCATCAAAACTTGGAGCAAGAAGAAAATAGAGCTTATGATTCAGCTGAAGCACACCCAGAAGGTTTAGGGAAATTAAGCGAAGAATGGTCCAAAAAACGGGGGGGGGGAATCAAAGTGTACAAAGGTAAGGGAACACAAGCGATTACTAGTATTTGGTGAAGGAATTAGCATGGATAAGGTAGAGGATATAGAGAGCTCAGTGTTGGTTGGTAGAATCAAAGGCCGTAACTACTCCACGACTAGGTTCAAGAGATGTGTATTGCAAATATGGGGCAATACCCTTGACCAGTTACCAGAGGTCCTCACCATGACAAGATGGTGGTTTGTCCTTATTTTCGCTTTACTTGACCATGCAAATTGGGTCCTTTCCAAATACTGGCATATCGAAATGACTTTAATCCTTCTAAAGCACTGGATGCCTCTCTGTGACCCAGACAAAGAAAACTTGGGGGAAAGACCAATATGGGTCAGGATGCCAAGATTACCACTCCATTTTTGGTTCAAGGATGTGTACAAATGCATAGGGGATGATCTGGGGATATATTTGGACCACTATAAGTCTTACATGGAAATGAGGAATTTAGCCATTGCTAGAATACTGGTACACTTGGACACCAAGGAAGGCCTTGTGGAGAGTTTTTGTCTCTAACTCCGTGGTCACATAAGATGGAAGATTCTGGACTATGAAGGGGTCCCCTTCCGATGTAGAAGATGCCATGAAGTAGGACACCTTTATAAGGATTTCCCGTTGAATAATATGGTGCACAAGGAATCAACTAAATGGGCAGAATCGGTTGGAACACAAACTCTGGTTGAGGAAGAAGCAACTTCACCTACAAATGTGTCCACCAAACCGTTGAGTTGACAAACAGACACTGGATAGAACGTGCAACAACCAGCATCTCGGCCACCTTCATCAAGGGTTACCCGATCACACTCTTCAAGATCTGGTCCGCTTCTGGGTACTTATATTTCGTACTCTCCCCCTATTACATCTCATAATTTTATTTCTGAATGTGCCAACATATCTCTATCTATTTCTAGTCCTCTTTTATCTTCTTGCAATTTGAACTGATCCCTTGTTCAATGGCTGCGCCACCCCTCCCCCCCCTCTGCAACTTTGCCCCTGTTCCTACTACTATGGAATGAGGTTCCTTATTGCAACCTCTTGGATGTGCATAGTCATAAGATAATATCTTCTACCCTAGGTACAACCTACGATCCCGTGCTCATCCCAAGCATTTCCCTCCCTTTGGAATTAGTGAAATCTCCCCGCCCCCGAAACTTCTAAGGAACACCAGAGGAAGACACTCCAACATATCAAAATATATCCACCAAGATGGAATTGAGGTAGCATCTGGAAAATAAATATCCATTGACCGGGTTCTTAGAGCAAAATGAAACCTTGATTTTTTTACCCCATGAAGTTCTCATAATTCAATTTTAAAGGCCTGGATAGCCCTGATAAAAAATTGGCCCTCAGGCGGTTGTTTGAATTAGAAAGGTTGGATTTCATATATATTCCAGAGACCCTGGGAGATGGAGAAATTATCAGCAATTTTTTGTATACTATCCTTTCTAGTTGAACCTTTCATTCCCTGGATGTGAGAGGGCAGTCTAGAGGATGTACTATTGGTTTAAACATAATAAATATGAAGCTCGAAAATTACTAGGGAAGGGAAGGAATTCTAGGAGCAGATTTAATATATGTAGATCTTGGTATCCCTCTTCATTTTCTCAACATATACGGGCCTTTCCATAATCGTGAATCTTTAAGGGATAACCTGATGTCATATTCCATTATGAATATTGATAATATTATCATTCGTGGAGATCTAAATTTCTCCATGGATCACGTAGAATCTTGGGGAAACCACACTCAAACAAACCTTCTCACTGAATACTTTGAGCATCATTTGGATCAACACAATTTTTTTAATATTGACATGTCTAGGATACAGCCCACTTGGCATAATCGGAGGATTGGGGTTGATTCACTTGATAGATGACTGGATCAATTTCTCATAAAGGCTCAGTTGTTGAAGCGCCTAGATAGAATACGTCAATGGGTTGGTTCTGGGGTTATATCAGATCACTCCCCCATCTTCTTATAAATATTGAATTCCTCCTATAAGCCTAAAATCCCATTCAAATTCAACTCAACATGGCTTAAGGAGGATGACCTCCACAAAATTGTAAAGGAGACTTGGATACATTGTTGTCAAGATAGAAAACCCCCACCAACCTCTGCCATTGCAAATAATATGTCTCACCTTAAGCGTAGAGTGATAGAATGGGCCTAGGAAAATAAGAAAAGGCATGAAGCTACCTTGTCAAATATTGAAGCTAAACTCGCTATGCTAATGGACTCAGACAACTCTGGCTTCTGCTCCTTGGAACAAATAAAATCATTTAACAAGACTAGAAGTTGAAAATATTAAACTATTGAGGCAAAAATAGGAAGCATGGAGATTAAAAATCAGAGCCATATGGCTCCAAGCGGGGGACGACTATACAAAAAAAATTTAGCAATGTGCAAGGGGGAGGAAGATAACCAATACCATATGGGCACTTAGAGATCAAGATCGAAGGGAGGCCTCTACCTTTGTTCAGGTAGCAAATATGGGAATTAGGCACTTTAGTCAAATATTCAGGCCCCCCCTTAGAAGTAACCATATTATAGATTCTCTTAATTTCTAGAAAAATGCCTTGATTTGTGGAAGAAGATAACTTGGAGAACCTAAATAAACCTATCACATTGGGGGAAATCAAAGTTGTCCTAAAATGGTTCAAAAAGGACAAAAGCCTGGGTCCATATGGATGGCCCATCGAATTCTACCTTACCTTCTTTGATTTAATATGTCAGGACCTTCTCTTGGCAATCGAAGATTGTAGAATGTCAGGAAGGATGTATGAGGGTTCAATTCTACCTTTATTGCTCGCATGCCCAAATCTAACCATCCCCACTCATTTGATGACTATTGATCTATCTAATCCTCGAAGAAGAACCCAAGAACTAGACTCAGATCATTGTACCAGAAGTCATTGATAGATCCTTTCCTTGGGCATATTTCAACGGATCTGCACAAGAAATTGGTTGCGGGGGAGGAGCAATATTATATCTTTCTGAAAATCATTTTTACAAACTAAATATGGGTTTCAATCGTGGCACAAATAATTATGCAGAACTAAATACCCTCAGATTACTCCTTAACTTTGCACTTGAGAAGAACTGTAACCAAATTCAGATATTTGGAGACTCAAAAATTGTCATCCACTGGTTAAAATCTCTCACTCATTGTCACGTGCACACACTCAGAGGCTTACTCGAAGATATTATAACTTTAAAGTCACAATTTGATTTAATTGTTTACTCCCACATTTACAGGGAAAGGAACTAGATTTCTGACAGTCTTTCCAAGGAAACCATGCAATAGCCTAACGGTCAATGGTTAATACAGGAACAATCAGATCAGGGAAGCTACTAATATTACTGCAGGCGTTTCATCGACCATACAGGGGAGGCAATGTCGACTGATCAAAATATACGATCACCGACAGATCATATTAGACATTTTTGCATCAAATAGATACTATACAATGGACATATATGTATATATTTTAGTTTTTTATGTTAATTTTATATGAATCAATGAACTGCTACTTTCTGGGATTGATGGCTTAGTCCATCTCTGATATATGCATAACACTTTATGCAGCTGATAATGGAAATTAGGATTTTTTCCTTATGAAAAAAACAAATATTCTCATATTCAAGTTTGAAAAATATGATTTCATAGATACCTGAATATGAGGAACTAACTGCTTTGATTGATGGGGTATCAAGAATTATTTAAGAAGAGAGTGGTGCTTCACCCTAATGATTGTCCAAAATTAAAGTTCAATATAGTTGTGATGCCCTTGGTTCACTTGCTTATTTGGACCACTCTATATGTCATCTTCTTCCATATCATTCATATATTATATTATCATATGGTCGATCTCTTGGATGCATTAAGGATATGATGATAGTTATACAAGAGTTCCTTGATCTCATTTTCTAATGGCTGCTCTCCATCAAATGTGGTCCATGATTCTTTAGTTTCCTTTGGATATTCTTAGATGTTTTTCATGAAATTATTTCCTTCATATTTCTTCCTGGAACATGGGTATGCTCTTGAAGGAAATCAATATTTTCTCATCCTAAGATGCAAAGTTATTTCCAACTACTACTAGGATTTGACATATTTCTTGGAGAAGCATTCTTATTTACTCAACGAATTCTTGAGCATGCTTGAAGTTTTCTTGTTGGTTCATAATCCCTCTCTAGGATATGGATTAGTTTATGGGAGGTTCTTACAACACCTGAACTAATTAAAAGTATTTTCCTATTCTATACTAGAAATGAACAAACTCAATTGTAGAAATAAAACATGCTAAAAATTTTAAAGAAAAAACTCATAAGTTTAAAGAGAAACTATGAACCAAATTCCCTCATTTTATTATGACCCTATTGTCACCAAGTTAATTGTTTGTCATGATTTAGCCTCGTATTTCCATGAATAAAGACACACTTGCATAAAGGAAAATAAAGTAACCAAACTATCAATTCTCTAAAGGATGACTAAGTTTGAAACTAACTCCTTTGTACACTTCCCTGTTAACGATGCCAAAAATGTTAGTTAATTTTATTTCTTTCAAATTCAGTTACATTTAAATTATCAATCCAAGTTTGTAAAATTATGAATTGTAATGTGTAATATATGTAGGACTTAGTTTCCAACCTATTTATAAAAAATTAGTTACAGAGCTATCTATCAAAACAAAGTTCAACTATGAAAGTAAATTCAAATCAAAGAAATAAGCACAGTATTGATTCTGAAAACGTTTAAACCATCATCCTATATAGGTTTCCTTTTGCAAAAAAAAAAATACAAAATTCTTTAATCATTAAAACAATATGTTCTATAATTGAATTAAACAATCCTTTAATTAGTTTAATAGTTCACGTGAATAGTTTTTACTATGTATTCACACAAGAAAGGAAAAAATAACTAGACTAAAACATTCACACAACTAGAAATAAAAGAAATTCCTCACTAAAAATGAGCAAAACACTCCTCCCTTAGGGGGCCTTTCTAGCTCAATGAATGTTGTTGAGAAAATATTATGAGATTGAAATTGTGAAATTCAACCACAAGTCATATGGAAATCAACAAGTTGTTGTTTGATATTAATCAAAGGATCAAAATGGAAATCTTCTACATTTAATTCATAAACACATGCTTAACAGCTAGTCTCTCTTTTCTTCCTCCAAGCCTATCTCCCTCAAATGATTGACATCCTCTCATATTTGTACATATAACTCATCCTACGTAAAATGAAAGAGGTTACCACATGATATAAGCAATCCATAAATGAGTGGATTTACAACCACCCTATCCTAGATGTAGGGTAATGGAGATCATGCGAAAATAATATCAATCTTGTCTGGAGATCATATGCAAATCATGTGGAGATCATAAGAAGGTCAAATGGCATCAAACCTCCTAAATTCTACATGCCCAAATTCATAGACAAGACTTGTTGGTCAAACAAGTAAGTGCATATTTAAGGGAACAATTTTAATAAATCCTTTTTAAAACCTCATCCAATCATACCCTATTTTTTTTCTTTTTGAGAAATTTTCTTTTGAATCACCTAAACAACCATATTTTGCTTTACATAAAACCCACATTTTAGATTTTCTTGATTTATACTTATCAATTTATAAATAGTGTGCTAAAATTACCTCTCCAACTATATGTTATAGGTTTTGGTAACTACAACGGGTTTCCGTAGCTATAGAAAATTTGGAAAACACCAAACTTTTTAACAAGAAGTTAGGAAAAGACAAAAACCATTCTAAGTAAACATCAAATCATGGAAATTGGTCTTATTAATGCTCATATGTCTTATGAAGTTTGAATGAGATGAGAATTGACAAATATATTGTAATGAAGGTAATAATAAATGAGAAAGATAAGGAAATTTATAAAATATTAGGTGAAATGACATTCAAAATCATGTTAAAACAAGGGCCCAACAAATATTTGGAGGGAAATTTAAGATTTTGGACTGAAGTGTTCTAAGGTGGATGACTTTAATTTGATTGGATATTTTGATTAAGACTTGGATGGGGATAGAGAAAATGAAGTGTTAAGTTCAGGATATCTCATGAGCTTGGATCAAAAACTATATCATCAAGGTCACACCAATAGTCATTCCAACACATTCCATAGCAAAGGAAAAATAAGTGGCAACTGGAAAAGAAACTAAGGAGATTGTGTGGCTTATGAAAATAATTGAATGTTTGGAGGAGAAACAAGTGAATTTTTCTGTTCTTCTAGTTGGAAATGCTTCTATAATCAAGTTGGTCAAGAACCCCATATTCCACGATTGAACCAAGCACATCAACACAAAGTATCATATAATTCGATATCATGTAGAGACAAAAGCTATCCATTTGAAACATCGTTCCATAAATGGGAAAATTGTGCATGTATTCACTAAAGCACCTATAAGAGAAAAAATTGAAAAGTTCAAAAAGATGCTTGGATTCACAAACACCTCTTCGGATTTTAGGGGTGGATGTTAGGTTTCTAATCCTTAGGGATTGAGGTCAGACATGTCAATATACTTGTCAAAAAATTTTAAATTAATATGACCAATCATAGATGGTTAGGAAGCATCCTTCGGACCTTGGAAGATGAAACCAAAGGTCATTTTTTTATATTAATATATGCATTACTTTCATGAATACAACCAAGAAGAGTTATTCCTCAGTCTGATAGTTCATATACCATACGTAATTTTTTATAGAAACATGGGTTTGGTATTTTTTCTAACATGTATTTAGTATTGAGAGTTAGGTTTTAAATTTTTATAAGTGCAGAGGGCATCGTTTTCCATCCATGCTCCAAATTTCATAATATGATATTGAGTTAAAGGGATTTAAATAATTTAATTAAACAACAACAAAAATCTTCCATGCTGTTTTTTTTCAAATTTGAATTTAAATATTCAAACTCGAACACATAGATTGGATTTGGAAACTAAAAAGTCAAGAATAAATCATCAAAATGGTTCAACCAAAAAATAAAATATTTTGAAACAAAATAATAATGATGTTGTTTATGGGTGGAAGTAGGGAAGAGTTACGGGGGAGTGTGGGAGATACGCAGCGACTAGGGCGACCATAGCGAGCAGGGTTCGATTCTAATGGAGAATGGTAGGGGAGGGAGCTTGGCTCCCTCCTACAAAGATGCAGTGGCCAGCAGAAGTAAATCACCAGCTAAAACTAGTAAAGGCGGTATGAACAATAGAAACAGGGGCATTGAAAAGGAAACAGATGGGACCAGAACAAAAGAAAACAGCGACACAAAGGACAAAGAGTAAGAAGACAAAATTCTAGGCTCAAGAGACAAAAAACAGAAAGGACCTTGCAAACCAAAAGTAGAAATCACTCCTCGAGTAATATTAAATGATCCTGCTCTTTAGGAGCACATGGAACACATGGGAACCTATGCCATTATCTGTAAATTTATGGGACTATGGCCCACAGAAAAGGCTTTACAGACGTGGATCAAGTATCATTGGAAGCCCAAAGGAAGCATTGACTTACATCTAGGGTCAAAAGGATTCTTCACAGTAGCGTTCTCAAACATCGAAGATAAAGAAAGAATATTTGAAGGAGGTCCCTATTTTTTTGCTGCAGCAGGTCTCTATATGAGACCTTGGAGGATGAACTTTGTCCCAGAGAGGGAGACTTTCTCTTCAGTTCCTGTGTGGGTAAGGCTCTACTCTCTACCTCTTGACTATTGGCAAACTGAATCGTTGGCTGCCATTGGTAACAAACTAGGACGCTTTGTCAAAGCCTCTGAAGCCACAAGAAGAGGAAAATACACCTCCTTTGCTAGGATATGTGTGGAGATGGATCTATCAGGAGCACTTCCGGATGAAGTCATCCTAGAAGTTTATGATGAGGAGTGGGTGCAGACGGTAGACTACGAACATATCCCCTTCAGATGCCGAAGATGCCATGAGCATGGGCATTTATTAAGCGACTGCCCTCTCAGCAAAGAAGATAACAAAGAAAAACCTAATACAACAAAGGACACTGAAAGCTTCTAGAAAGTGGCCAACAGAGGAAGGGGAGGAAAAATGGGACCAAAGCAACAACACACTGAGGGGCAAAAGGGTAGTCAAAATGAGTTTCAAGTGCTAGAAGAGCCTGAAGAAAGCACAAGAGAGATTCAATATCAGGAGGAAGATGCTAAGGAAAAAGAAAAAAAAGAGGACACAAATCTTTCTCCAGATATTGACTCTGAAAAAGAAGCTATGAGAAGTGAAAAAGAAATGGATACGGACCAGGAAATGACCCAAAGTGAAACAGATCTAGAAGATCACGAACTACAAGAAATCCTTGACAAGGAAAACTTGGATCTGGAAGGATTCCTAAGGCAAGCAACCAAATGAGGAATAGATTCTCTGCCTCAAGAAGAATGCAACAGGATACATCAACTGTTTTTATGGAAGACACAGGAACGAGGACTGGAGAAAGGTACAAACATCCATAAATAGGAGCACAGAGGGGTGAAAACAATGAAATTAAATCTAGGATTAGCCACTAGAAATACAGGTAAGAAAAGAGGCAGAAAAAAGAAAAATGAGCTCCTGATGGAGTGTGGAAAGCTAAAGTTAGATTCGGGCAAGATGAAAGATTTAACCAGTTACTCCTTTACAAATCTTTAATTATGAAGTTCATATTATGGAACATCAGAGGTCTAGGTAGTAAAAGAAAACAGAGAATGCTAAGTAATAGAATGAAACTAGCAATGCCAGACATAATCTTCATTCAAGAAACAAAATGCTCCATTCAGAAAATAAAACAAATCCATAACAAATGGCTAAGCAAATTTGAGTTTCTAGAAGTCAAAGCAGAGAACACAGCGGGAGGTATTCTCACTCTTTGGAACCCCCAAAAAGTCAGCATTGTAGATGCAGAGGCAACAAGAAATTACTTATCAGCTATCATTCAACCAATAGGGACGACTAAGACCTTCCTGGTTACGAATGTCTACGATCCTAAGACAATTGATGAGAAGCTTACATTTCTGAACTCCCTGGCAGATATCAGAAGCAGACATGAAGAAATCCCTTGGGTCATTGGAGGAGACTTTAACATGATTAAATCTCTTTCGGAAAAAAAAAGGAGGCACCAGAATCCTCAGTAGAGATTCAGTAGGATTCCATTCTTTCACAGAAGACATGAAAATGGTTGACTCTGAAATGCATAATGGTCTTTTTACTTGGAACAACAAAAGAGGAGGCAATGCTCAGGTTGCCTCCAAATTAGACAGATTTTTGATCTCCAAGAAGCTGATGCTCACAAATATAGAAATATCTACAAGTGTTCTCCCATTTGGAGGCTTTGATCACTGGCCGATTCAATTAGAAATCAAGGGAATTGATGCTCCTAGAAACAGACCCTTCATATTTGCGAATATCTGGCTCTCCCACCCAGACTTCATTAGCAACATTGAAAAATGGTGGTCTGAAGATCTTCAGGTTTAGGGCTCCAAAATGTTCCTCCTCCATAAAAGACTAAAGAACATAAAAATCAAACTCAAAGAATGGAACAAGAAGGATTTTAGTAACATTTTTGTAAACAAAAAATCGATAGAGATCAAACTGCGGGAACTAAACCAAGCAATGATCACAGATCGTTTTGATAAAACTAAAAGTGAGCAAGCTAAAAAACTCAACCTAGATTGGGAGAATTTATGCAAACAGGAGGAAATCTTTTGGAGACAAAAGACAAGATTTCAATGGCTCAAAGAAGGTGAGGGAAACACTAGTTTTTTCCACTGTTCCACCATTGCCAATAGAACGCACAATGGAATCTCCTCAATATTGAATGAAGATGGGGAGCTTCAGACCTCTCACAAGAATATTGAAGGTGTGATGGTTCAATATTTCAGAGGCATCACAAATGAAAATAATCCAGACAGAGAACAACACATCAAGGAAATTATAAAGAATATTCCTAGGATGGTGTCAAAAGAAGATAACTTTAACCTGAACAAACCAGTAACCAAAGTAGAGGTCAGTATGGTTATCAAAGACATGCAGAATGGCAAAGCTCCAGGTCCAGATGGTTTCAATGTGGATTTTTTCAAAGCCTGCTAGAATGTTGTCAAACGGGACATCTCGGATGTGGTAGAGGATGCTAGAAGAAATAAATCCATTCTGAAAGCCCTCAACAACTCCTTCATCTCCCTGATCCCAAAACAAGACTCGGCCATGACTCCTGATAAGTTCAGACCCATTGCTTTATGCAATGTTGTTTACAAAATTATTTCCAAGATCTTGGCCAACAGACTCAAACCTCTTCTTCCTTCTTTGATTTCTGGGGAATAGTTTGGTTATGTTGAAGGAAGGAAAATCCTGGATAATATTATTCAGGCCCACGAGGTTGTTCACTCTCTTACTAGAAAAAGGTAGGCCGGTATGATCATGCAACTAGACATTGCAAAAGCGTATGACAATTTGAACTGGACTTACATCAAAAAGGTCCTTTGTTCTTTTGGGTTTGATCATGACTAGATCAGATGGGTTATGGCTTTGGTTATTTCATCCAGCTTTTCAATTTTGGTGAATGGCTCTCCCTTCCTCTTTATAATCATGATGGTTTATGGCTCTCCCTTCCTCTTTATACTCATGATGGAAGGATTGGGCCGAACCATTAAAAAGGCCAATGTCTTAGGGAAGATCAAGGGTCTCCATTTAACAGAGAATGGCCAAGCCTTGACTCATCAGCAATTTGTGGATGACACCATGCTGCAGGGCATCCCCATAGTCAAGGAAGCTACAACATACAAAAAAATCTTAAATGACTTTGCCTCGGCTTCAGGTATGGAAGTCAATCTCTCCAAAACAAATTTTGTTTTCTTAAACACTAACATTGATATTCAAAGGAACATCTCTAGAATTCTGGGCTTCCAAAGGGAGGTCCTCCCTTCAAAATATTTGGGAATCCCCCTTACAGATAAACCAATGCACAAAAGTATCTGGGAACCGGTGCTCAACAAGATGCAAGACAAGATCAAAAGATGGACTTATAGAGCGTTGAACCTTGCTGGCAGATTGATTTTAATGAAGATAGTTCTTGAATCTATCAATTCTTTCTTTTTATCAGCCCTGCCAGTTCCCAAGGGGTCTTACAACAATTCAGGAACATTTAGAGAGACTTTCTCTCGGGCAAGGAGGAAACCAAAAAGAAATGGGCCCTTGTTTCTTGGGATAGAATCTGCAAACCCAAAAGTCATGGAGGCCTAGGCTTAGATGATCAGGAGATTCTAAGTAATGTTTTAGGAGCCAAACTATGGTGGAGATGGGTTAAAGAACCATGCAAGCTCCTGGAAAACGAGTGATCTCATCAGAATGTCAGGGAACATAAAAGGCTCTCACATCTGGAATAAAGCCTAGGAAAACAAAAGCCTGGTACAAAACAACAGCTTCTAGGAAATTAGAGCAGGATATCATGCTCTCTTTTGGGAAGATAAATGGCAATAAGAACTGATGTTTTTAAGGGAGGACTTTTTGGGCATCAAGCAAGAAACTGATTTCCAAGGACTAATAAAAGTTAGGGATTTCTGGAATCTTCCTTAGGACACTGAGAAATGGAGAAGCTGGAGGAAAATAGAATGCAGAGTGGACATCCCCATAAAAGAAAAAATAGAAGAACTCATGAACATATTGGAACAGAGGAAGATCTTGGTTACACATGGGCAGGATCAGTTAAGATGGGGCCAAAACAAAGAAGGAATATTTAATATTAAGGAAGCAAAAATAATTTCTCTTAACCTAGATCCCTGCGTTTTGGCTAGGTCCTGGCAAAAACTTTGGAGTCACCAAGGATGGATGAAGATCAAATTGTTTATGTGGTTAGTTCATCACAAGAAAATATTAACTTGGGATAACATTCAGAAGAGGGGGGTGATGGGGCCTTTTAGATGCCAATTATGTGAGGCTCAAGAGGAGACTATGGAGCATATTCTCAATAACTGCACCTATACCTCCTGGTTGTGGGATTCTTTCAAAAGCATTTTCTAGGAGATAGATAGAGACAAAGGTAGCATTATTAACACCCTGAAGAAGTGGAGAAAAAACTTTGCAGAGAATGAGATCCTTAATTTGGCCTGGGCCTTTACACCAAGCTTCATTATTTGGAATGCTTGGAAAGAAAGGAATAAAAGAATTTTCAAGGATGAAAAAACTACCCCTCTTTGCCTGATGGAATTGATCTTAAAGCAGATAAAGGAGACTGTTTCCACCACTATGCATAGTTATCCCTCGAATCCTCCCACGGCACTTGAATTGAGAACTCTCAAGCAGCTGGGAATGCATGAGATCATCCTCAATGATCTGAGCAAAAAAGAAAGAATGTTGGAAAGGGAAAAGGAGTTCTGGCATCCTCCACCAAAAGGTTATCTAAAATGCAACATTGATGGGGCTTCAAAAAGCAACCCGGGGACAGCAGGTTATGGAGGTGTGTTAAGAGATGAAGATGGAAAAATAATTTTTAGTTTCCACTGTCATTTAGGCCAAGCCACCAATAACATGGTTGAATTAATGGCTTTGGAACAATGTCTAGAGCTTCTTAAACTCAATCACAGGTCAAATGTTCTCATCGAAGCAGAGTCTGATATTTTTATAAATGCAGTCAAGAAAATCAGCTATGTTACAGTGCCTGAAAGGGTCTCAAAACAATGGAGACTTATACAAGTGTACCAAAGTATCCAAAAACATCTCCAAAGTCTACGAACAGTTAGCTTCAATCATGTTTGGAGGAAGGCCAACAAACTTGCAAATCTACTGGCCAACCTAGGAGTGAATAATCCAGATTGCAAAATTGAAATGAAATGGTAGGAGATGCCTCCAAGCAGGCTAAAATCTCTCTGCGATGCTCAAGCCGCAGAGGAAAAAGAAATTTCTGATTGTTGGGCATGATGGGCAGGCCAAGATTAAAGCTCTTTATGCCTGTTCTTTCTCAATTCAGTGGTTGGCTCCTTGAAATAAGGCTTTCTTTTCATAGGTGATAACTTCCTGAGGGTTAAGGGACCTTATCTCCTTCATTCCTTGATTGTCGACACAAGGTTTCTTCTGCAATTTCAGAATGTTTCGGCGGCGAGCTTTATTGTCAGTTTCAATAAGTTCAAAGGCTAGTCTGCTCCCTCTATGTTTTTCCCACGCTCCTTTTCTTTTGGCTCAAAAAACCAGGCAAGCAGTGGTTTTCTTTTGATCGCAAGGTTCCTGAATGGTAAGTGGTTTTGGCTCGTTGAGAGCGATTCCACTCAGCTCTTCACATGTGGCGGGGGGGCGATCTTCATACCACCTTTGATCGCACCTTAAAGACCTTGCATCTTAGCTCTCTGATATCTCTCTGTGTCATCCTTTTTTGGCGGGGGCAATCGACGGTCAAATCTCATCGGGCTAGTTAATGGGTCACGTGTTTGTTCATTCTTTGCGAGTTTTTTACGGGAGGTGTCATGAACTTTGACCTTGGTTCTCCTTGTTGACGTGGGGATAGTGTGATCGTTAGCTTCGCCTTGAGTTGGTTTAGTGGGTCACATTTTTATTGTTCGATCTCGTTGGTTTTGTAGGCCTATAGATTTGCATGCCTTTTGTACTTATTGTAACTTTACTTTTGGGTTATTGAAATAGAAGGAAAGTCTCTTTCTTCAGCAAAAAAAAAAATAATGATGTTGTTTATCGAGGTGACAATTTTGTTTGGATGGCAATTTCTCCTAGAATCTGGCCATTTTTTTCAAAGATATGACCATGGAAGTGTTTGAATCATTTTTTCAATGGTGGAAATTGATTCAACGCCATAAAAACCTCTAAAACACCGAAAATTTTTAAGCTTGATAACTGTAACCTAGATTTCCAAAAATTTCCGCTATATTTTTTCAAAATCTTACCAAAAATTTCATTATTTCTCAAGCAAAATTGTTACCTCTTAAACTACTACGTAAATAATAATGGCTTCTCAGATTTTTTTATTAAACAAAAATTATTTAATTATTACTATTTAATCTTCATAACTACTAATAATATTATATGATCTGAAAACTTGTACATAAATTCTATAAATTAATTAAATATAATTAAATAAATTTTATATTAAAAAATTAAAAATATATAATTGACAAAATTCATTTAAACTATAACCTACAAAGTAATAAACTTCTTCATTTAATGTGATAAATGGCATTTAAAATACAACCTAAAAGAATAAAAAATTGAATTCATAACAATAACCTAGCAAAAATCATTTGAACCATCTAAAATAATGTCGTTATATTTTAATCAGATAAAGAGTCAGGGTTATAATTTTACTTAACAAGAATTATTTAATCAATGTGAAGTCATGATACTATATTTTAAAATGGAACATACATTTTATCTATATCATCATAAGAGTGATTAAAAAATAAAATACACCCCAACTAAATTAGTACTGATACTTTTGAAGTATCCAAGGATATGACCAATGGACCCCTAATCATTAAAGCATTTTGAGATGACTACCCTAAATAAGCATCCAAGGATGTGATCAATGGACTATCCTAACCATTAAAGAATTTTAAGATGGCCACCCTAAATCATTCAAATATATTGAAATAAGATTGGTAATCATGTGCCAATTTTAATTAAAAACATTAAAGTATATTTCACTCAAATAAAAAAAAGGATGGGCATTGGATGTGATGAAACTCTCATAGCATGTCCCGTCCGTTTTTCCAATAAAAAAATTAGAGTAAGGCTTTTAATTTCATTAAACATAAATTTAATATAACATGGTGGCTAAACGTTGCAATCGTTTAATTAGATTGTTTTTTTCACTGAAAATCATAGAAATTTTGGCAATATTTTGATAAAATCTTACAGGGGTTTTTGTAAATCCAGGTTATAGCTATCAAACTTCAAGATTTTAGATGCCTTATAGGTTTTTGATGGCGTTGAATCTATTTCCACTATCAAAAACATGATTCAAACACTGCTACTACAAGATTTCTTGAAAAAAAATTACCCGGATTCTAGCCACTTTTGGTTGTCTATTGCATGTGCATATTCTTAAAAGTGGCATCAAATTTGTTGAAAAAATATAGCAAAAAAGGCTCAATTTGACTTTAGCCTTAGTCAAAATTGCATAAATCGAATTTCCACATCATCAGGACAATTTGGAGGAAGTTTACTAGTGTGTTATGGATCTTGTCACTTAGTTAGCTCATTAAATTCGAGTTAGAGGGCTTGGAGTTCAGTTATGCATGTGTGATTACTAAATTTTAGTAATCTGGTTCAGTTATTTTCAGTTGTATTTAGTTAACTAACCTCTAACTATTGTTGGAGTTAGTTGAAGGTTAGTGGTGTAGTGGGACAATAGTGTAACTCAGAGATCTGTCAGCTAACTAATCAATCAGCCCAAAATAGTTAGTGCTTGTAACGAATTTGAATTCCTCAACTAAAGTGGAAAAGACAAGGCAGTGTAACATCAGTTGTAAACTAGTTTTGAGCGTACAAGTGTTGCATGTAATCAGTGATCAATCCTTGTGAATTGCGCAATCTATTTGGAGAAAATCATATCTTTTAAGGGCCACAAGATTTGTGCAAGGAAATAGGAGGCTCAATGAGCAAAGAATTGGCTAAGTGTTGGCTAGTGTTTGTCATTGAGAAGAGATAACATTATTCTTTTGCAGGTTGAGCTCAAAGTTGGAGCTAGCAATTGTAATAGTTTTTATACTCATTTCATCAATGCAAAAACACTTGATGGGTTTTTCCAAGTAGGGTTCCCCCAGAAATCATAGTGCATTTGTTTTTTTTCTTATTGCATGTCTATGCATGTCGTTCTAAATTGTGATTTTTATTCCGTAGATCAGGAGAGTAGAATTATGTCTCTTATTTTTAGGTGGAAATATTGAGCAATTGCAATTTCTACATGGTATCAGAGCCCTGAAATCACATTAGAACCAATATTTCAAACTTGTATCTCAGGGATTTCGAAGTAGGAGCTTCAGTGCAACATTTTTTCTTTAGGATCAGGAGAATGTCTTTCAATGGCCTGAGATTAGAGTATGCCCTAGAGGGTAGCTCAAATTTCATAGCCTGGAAGGATCAAACGGAAGTGGTGCTTGATGAAAATGGTATGTTAGAATATATGTGAAAGCCAATATTGCCAAACCCGAGTAATCAGATGCACAATAATTATCCTAATGGAAGAAGGATCTGGCAAAGGTGAGAAGAATTTTCTAGAAGGTGTGTGGGACCATGTGGTCTCAAATCTCGATGGAAAAGAGACACCATTTTCTAAGTGGAAGACATTGACTGAGTTATTCGAAAATAGCAGTGACCGTATAAAATTGGCCCTAAAAGACAAACTTTGAAACATTAGAATGTAGAAGAATGACATTATTTTGTAGTATCTCTCCACCTTTACACAAGTTCGAGATGAGCTTGGAGGGGTCGAGGTGAATGTTGCAGAAGATGCCCTGGTGAGCCTAGCTCTTCTGGGCCTTCCAAAATCTTGGCACAACTACCAAGACTCTGTGAATGGAAGGGAAAAATTAACAAGTTGGGAAAGGTTGTGGTTTGATTTGGTTCAAGTAGAGTTCAGGAGAAATAATAGAGATGGACCATCATCCAAAGATGAGGATGAAGAGAATTTGCATTAGTTGGAAAGGGGAAGAAGGGAAAAGGAAAGAAGACTCAGAGTAAACCTTAATCCAAGCAAAATAATGGCAAAAAGAAATACTTGAGCAAGCTAAAATGCTTCCATTTCCACAAATTCAGGCACTGTGCAACAAAATGTCTACATAAGAAGTCTACCAAGAAGTATTCAGGAGGAGCAACATGTGAAGCATTGGCATCACAATTTGAATTAGACTTCACCCTAATAGCATGCATGGCTAGCACTGTTATGGGGAGTGTGTGGCACCTTGATTTTGGTGCCTTGTTCCATATGACAGGGGGCAAGGAGTTTTTCAATAGCTTGGAGGAGAAGGATCTCCAAATGCATATCGAATTGGGGGATCATGGGAGGTACAATGCTACAGGAATTAGTACTGTCACCTTTTAGAGGGAGAAATAGTCTCCTCTTTGCCTCAAAGATGTTATGTTTGTACTTGAGTTGAAGAAGAACATGATCATAGTAGCAGTTTTGGAGGATCGTAGCTATGATGTTATTTTCAGTAAAGGGAAATATTTTCTAAGACACATAGCTAAAGAGAAAGTGATCCAGATTGGAGTTCGAGTCAAGAACCTATACAAACTTGATGTGGGAGATTGTGTTGCATTTACCAATAAGGAATAAAAAGTGCAAAGTCGAGATGTTGGAGAACTTTGGCATAAGAGATTGGGTCATCTACACCATGGCTTCTTAAAAATCATGTAGAAAATTACCACTAGACTCTGTAAAGGCTCCTTTGACCAGCATGATGTCTCCAAGGGTTGGACATTGGGGAAATATGTCAAATCCACTTCAATGGCCGAGAAAGTAGAGCAGTTGGAGCGAGTCCACTCTAATGTTTGTGGAACCTTTTCTACAACATCCACAATAAAACATAAGTACTATGTTATTTTCATTGATTATTTCTCTATAAAATGTTGGATATTCTTCATGCGGACGAAGGATGAAGTTTTCTAAAAATTTATAGAATTCAAGGAATTAGTTAAGAAGGAGACTAGGAATAAGGTGAAGGCTCCTAGGAGTGACAATGGACATGAAATTTTTAGCATGACTTCAAAGATTTGTGTGCCAAACAAGGTATTTGAAGAGAATTGATAATAGCCCATAACCCACAGGAAAATGGGGTAGCTGAGAGGAAAAATAGGAGCATAGTGGGAGTTGTAAGAGTTATGTTGCATGATCAGGGGCTTCCATTACATCTATGGGAAGAAGCATGCAACACTACAGTCTACTTGAAAAACCAAAGTCCTCATAGGATACTTGGTATGATCACATTGGAGGAAGCTTTCTCTCGAAGAAAGCCTGATGTGTCTCATCTGTGAATTTTTGGAGCTTCGGTTTATTACCATGTCCCCAAGGATTTGAGGAAGAAAATTAAGCCTACAAAAGAGTTGGAATTTTTTGTAGGATACATCAAAACTTCACACAATTACCGAGTGTATTTTCCTTCACTGAGGATGACAGTGGTAAGGAGAGATTTCAATTTTGATGAGGAAAAGGCTATGAGATGCTCCCTGGAACAAGATGAGTATCGCACTGAAGCAGGAGATTCTAGATCTAAAGGAGGAGACTAAGCATGAGCTGCAAGAGGTTTTGGAGAAGCCACATGCAAAGGAGAATACGGGAGGTAGAATGGAGGCACCCACTCAACCAAAATCTTCCAGAGAGGGGAGAAATAGAACCAGAGAAGATGATAGATTGGTGTAGGGTGCTAGGGAGAATGTGGGAGCCCCTACATCACAACGCAGGAAAATGAGGTCACCTAATAGATACACTGGTTACATGGCGCTCATGAAAGAGCTCATTGAGACAAAGCCTTCTTCATTTGACGAAGCAATTTCTCAATCTGTTTGGGTTGATTCCATGGTGGAAGAATACGAAGTCATCATGAAAAACAATGCATGGGAGGTGGTGTCGAGAGTAGAGGGGAAATTAGTGGTTGTTCGAGATGGATATACAAAGTAAAGCATGCAGCTAAAGGGAGCATCGAGAAGTATAAGGCCATATTTGTGGTCAAAGGATTCTCTCAAATAGAGGGAGTGGACTATGAGGAAACTTTTGCACTAGTTGCAAGATATTTCTCAATCAGATCCATTCTATCATTGGTTACGTAGATGGGGTGGAAAATTGGCTAGATAGATGTGAATACTGCCTTCCTCAATGGTGTTGTTGAAGAAGAAAATTTCATAGATAATCCAGAAGGATTTGAGACATATGATCATGATTCACATGTGTGTAGACTTAAGACAACTTTGTATGGTCTCAAAAAGGCACCATGAGCATGGTACACTTAGATTGATAGTTATCTCATTGGATTGGGCTTCGCCAAAAGTGAAGCATATGTGAACCTTAATTACATTGTGGTATATGGTAAGTTTCTTATTCTTATTTTGTATGTCGATGATTTTATATTGACAAGTGATGAGTAGTTGATCTGTTGTTGCAAAGAGGATATTGCAAGGGAATTCAAGGTGAAATACATGGGCCTCATGCATTACTTCCTTAGGTTGTAAGTATGGCAGGGTGATGGTGAATTTTTTGTGTCTCAAGGAAAGAATGCTACCAAGATACTTCAGAGATTTCACATGGAAAATTGTAAGCCCATGGACACACCTCTAGCTACAAAGGGGGAAGGAGTATGATTCTTTTCGTGAGGAAGTCGATGCTACCATTTATAGACAACTTGTGCATTCACTAATGTAACTTGTGAATATACGAACCGACATCTGCTATGCAATCAACCAACTTAGCCAAGTTATGGTGAGGCCTACAAAATTATATTCGAAGGTAGCAAATAATGTGTTACGGTACCTCAGAGGCACTACCCAGTATGGATTATGGCACAAATAGACACAGGGAGTGAAGTTGCAAGGCTTCACCAATGCAGATTGGGTAGGGAGTGCATCTGACAGGAAAAGTACATTAGGTGCTATCTTTAGTGTTGGGTCCGCAACTATTTATTGGTACAACAGGAACCAGAGGTTTGTGGTGATCATCTCAACAGAGGTTGAATACATGGTTGCAAGCCAAGCAACATGTGAAGCAATCTGGATGGGACTATGGATCTGATAGTGATATATTATGACAATCAGAGTTGCATTAAGCTGTCTAAGAATCGGATATTTCATGACAGGTCCAACCACATTGATATATGGTATCATCATTTGCGGGACTATGTGCAAAGGAGAATTATGTTGCTACAGTACATTCCAACTGAGCAAGATGTTGACATCTTGACAAAGGCATTGTTAAAAGGTCAATTCAAATTCCATAGGTGCGGGACAGGCGTGGTGGAAAATCCATTTCTTGCTAAGAGGGAGTGTTGAAAAAATGTAATAATAAAGGCTCAATCTGACTTCAACCTTAGTCAAATTGAGTAATTCAAATTTCCACATTAGCAGGACAACTTGGAGGTAGTTAACTAGTGTGACATGGATCTTGTCACTTAGTTAGCTCAGTAAATTCCAATTAGAGGGCTTGGAGTTCAATTATGCATGTGTGGTTGCTAAATTTAGTAATCCAGTTAAGTTATTTTCAGTTGTATTCAATTAACTGACCTCTAACTATTGTTTGAGTCAGTTGAAGGCCAGTGGTGTAGTAGGACAACTATTTAACTCAAATATATGTCAATTAACTTATCAATCAGCCCAAAATAGCTAGTGGATGCAAGGAATTTGAATTCCTTAGCTGAAGTGGAGATGACAAGGCAAGGTAACATCAATTGTAAACCAGTTTTGAGTGTACTTGTGTTGAATGTAGCTAGTGATCAATCCTTGGGAATTGTTCAATCAATTTGGAGTAAATTCTTATCTTTTAGGGGTCAATTCCTCAACATTTACGCAAGGAAATAGGAGGCTTGGTGAGAAAAGAGTTGACTAATTGTTGGCCAGAGTTTTTCATTGAATATAGAGAACAATTATTCTTTTGCGGGTTGAGCTCGGAGATGGAGCTAGCAATTGTAATAGTTTCTCTCTTCATTTGATTAGTGTAAAAAGGCTTGAGGGGTTTTTCCTAGTTGGGTTCTCCTAGAAATCATTGTGTATTTATGGTTTTTATTATTGCATGTCTATACATGTTGTTCTAAGTTGTAATTTTCATTTCACAGATCAATAGAGTACAAGTGCATCTCTTGCTTTAGGTTGAAATCTTGAGAAGTTGCACTTTCTATCAAAATTTCTACAAAATTACCATTTAGAAAGCATCATGGTAAAGTAGGAATTTTAAAATATTTTTCATTGATAATAAAATTTGTATAATTTAATATGGGAGGTATTATTCATTGTATTGTATCAATATATTTACATTTTTTAATATGTTTTGGTATAATTATAAACAAATACTAAGTAGTAGCTAGTACATGGTGATTAGTTTAAATATATCTAAATTAAATTAAAAAACAATAAAGAACTAAAATTGCATATACCTCATCTTGCAACAACAATGCTAACTACTAATATTGCAAACATGTGTCTTTTAATTTTTTTTAAAGTTTGATGATGTGAAATAAATCTAAGAAAATTATTTATTGAAAAAATCTCTGAGAATTAAAAGTGAGTTTTAGTTAAAAAGAAGAAAATTCATTAAAATTAAGAAATAAAATTGAACCACTCTTTTCATAGGTAGATACCACAGAAATCGGTGTTAACTTGTTTCTAGAGTCCTCAAATCATTGTTACTATTATTTGTAGTTTCTCTTATACAAAAAAGAGGCTTTTTGTAATGCTCTTCCTAAAATAATATGTTAGAGTCAAACCAAGTATTTTACTTGTCTAGAGACCAAACACATATTAGTTAGAAAATACTATGATTCTCTTAAATAATATAATCCAATGTTGAATCCTCAATGCATATGGGAGCTCTTAATGTCAACACCTTCAAGAAAGAAATATCAAGTTGTTCAATATGTTCAAGAGAAAAACATAAAATTATTCAATACTCAATAAGATAATCAAGCTTGTTTGCATAAGAAAATAACATAATACTATATCTCAAAACAATAAAGATCAGAAAAAATGAAATTCCCAAAAGCCCCATACTATTTCCAACATGGTGTCCCATACAATTTCTAGCATAAACAATAATATTTCAACTGAAAGCACATGCAAAAGATAAAAAAAATATTCGAGGAAATAGATGATTGGAATTTTTGCAATTAAAACCTTGTTATACCATACAATTTCTAGCTACTAAAACACATTTTCCAATTAAAAATTATGCATAATTTCACCAATGTATAATGAAGAAGATGACTAGAAAAATATGTAATCAATCCATGGTTGTCCCACGAAATTTCCAATGCCCACAATGTCATCTTTCAAATGAGAGCTACAGTTTTCTATAAAACAAACTAATTTGAAGACAAATCCTTGTACAAATAACTATTATCTAAATTAATAATAATACTTATATTAATGCCCAATACATAGCGGTAGCTCATATAATATTATCAAGGGGTGAATTCGTTGAGGTCGACTTGTGCAACACAAAATGATATCTTACTAATTTGTAAAGTATGATGTGCCTATACGACAATTTTTGCAAGAATCTACTACTTCACAATTTTGGAATGGCCGATGAGGATACATTTCAATTGAAATATAAATAACCACACCAAGGACAATACTAAATCCTCATCAATACAGATGGAAATATGAATATCTTAATTTTTTTTTTTAAATACAACATAGAGATACAAATAGAAAGATGAATATATTAAATATTTAGTTCTAATAAAAAATAATAATTAATCTCACATATATTGGTTATAACAGCTCTAACAACCATGTTGAATAATAATAACACAATAATCATAGGAATCACATTGGCAACTTTAACTTCACACGTTGTCATTTCCCAAATCTTTGATTTTTTAATGCAAACAATAATGACAAGAGATCTTTAAGATTTGATTAGAATATAGAATGAGATGTGTATATATAAGATAACAAAAATTACATTCAAATTTTGTTTTAATTTTATTAATTTCTTATTTTTAGAGTTATTTATTACTAATTTAATTATATTCATTGAAATGAAGGTTTTATTATATATTTGTTGCTTCCAAGGAAAGAAAATTATAAAAAGGTGAAGGGAAAAAATAAAGTCAAATTAAAAATTAACAAAAAAAAACAAAGAGAAAAAAAAGTAGTGTAAGTCAAAAAAACAAATTAAAAAAATGAAATAAAACTAAAAACAAAAAAAGATAGTAACTAATATAAATATGGAAGGTACTAAACAACACCCATAATAAGACCTCTAATCACCTTACAAATAAAAAAAAAATAGTAATAGAAAACAACACAAATTGAATTCTCAATGTTAAATTATAGATAGAGAGCATAAATTTGTGGTTAAAGACAAATTAATATGGAGTTAAAGGAAAACTTAAATGCCTAATATTATGTCTCTTGTGAGTAAAATATTTTAAAATTGTATATAAAAGATATTTAATTTT
>APFE031287318.1:535042-548057 GCA_000404065.3 Pinus taeda
AAGAGAAAAAAGAGTAGTATAAATAAAAAAACAAATAAAAAAAAATGAAATAAAACTAAAAACAAAAAAAAGATAGTAACTAATATAAATATGGAAGTTACTAAACAACACCCATACTAAGACCTCTAATCACCTTACAAATAAATAAATTTAAATATTAATAAAAAACAACACAAATTGAATTCTCAATGTTAAACTATAGATAGGGAGCATAAATTTGTGGTTAAAGACAAATTAATATGGAGTTAAAGGCAAAATTAAAAGCCTAATATTATGTCTCTTTGCGAGTAAAATATTTTAAAATTGTATAAAAGATATTTAATTTTTTAAATATATTTTGGTATAATTATAAATAATAATGAAAGAGATTTTAAAATTATATAGAGAAATAGAATTTTTAATTATTATTATCATTTATGTATGACGAACAATAAAATTTTATAATAGATTATTAATAATTATAAATCAATTTATTTTTAATGGGATACATATGAGAAAGTTGTGGTAAATTTTAGAAATAAGAGTAATGTTTATAAGTTTAGAAATATATTTATTTTGAACATTTTGTAAAAGTGAATTTCTTTGAAAATTTGAGGAAGGGAGTTACTTTGTTGTTGAGGTACACTTGGCATGTTTACCTATAATCATAAAACCATCCATTTTCTAATACTACATATATGCTTGGAAATTAATCTAAGTTCTCACAAGCATAACACATATGACTAACCAATCCTATTATATAGAGTGGTATAAAGATCCACAAGGTGATCTAGCTACTTTTAATGTTTTTCAATGGACTATGTTGTTGAAACTCTATCATATATTCCACTTTGTACTATCTCTTAAATGGATGTCAAAGGTTCCTAAAGATTCAATAAGATTTATGTCTAAGGAACAATTTAAAATGCATTTTCTAATGTGTTTCTCTAGATGCCACATTTTGAAGAAAGTAATGGTGCCTTGCCACCTTTATATATCAAGTTATTTGTGTAATGATCACTTTTTGCACAACTATATGCTCGATTATGGGCCTTCTAACAACCTTATGTCAAAAATGATAATGGAGAAATTGAGCTTAGAAAACACTAGACCATAGAAAACATTATTTTCATTTTATTTAAGAAAATCTAAGTTCATTGGAATAACTAAAGCTTTGGTGCTAACCTTATCTTACATATCCACAAAATTTATGATGATGGATATGTGTTGGGAACGGGTCCCCTAGGTTAAATTTTGAAGTTAAAAGCCAAAGTTTTGGGGCTAAAGGCCCAAGTTTTGTATAAAGAACGTAAAGTCTCTACATTTTGTGGTCGCGGAGCGCGAAGATTTAAACAATCAAAAAGGGTTTCCGCCCTTAGTTTAGGTAGCTTATGTCAGCTTGATGAGATCCACCCTTGGTCCGCAAATCATGGAAATGTGTAAAAAGGGAGTCTTAGAAGAGTCTAAGACAGCTAAGTTCTTAGTAAGTTTTTGGGCAGTTGATTGATGTAATGGGTCTGTGAGAGCTAAGAGCGAAGATTCTTAGCATGGGAAGGAGTCTCTGCAGCTGAGTGCATAGAGGCCTAGGGTAGAAGTCCACAGCTGTGTGCGCGAACCCCTGCAGCTGTGTGTGCAGGGAAGTTAGAATCTGTAATGGAGATCTGAACCATCAATAAAGAGACTTATTCTGGAGATATCTATGTATAAGCTATTTTACTTCCGTTATGAATTTATGCAGTTATGTTATGTTGAATATTGGGTTTATGATTTAATATTGTATTGATGCGCGAATCTGTGTGACTTACTTTGTCATATGAACGCAAGTACAAATATTTTTTTACGCATAGATAATCATATGCATGATGAAGTTAACCAATACTTAACCTAATTTGGGTATACACAGAAGTAAGAGTAATTACAAAGGTGCGTAAGCATCTGAATTGCCTATTTAGGGTCTGCGAAGGACGATCATAGACCTTCGTGAAGGTTTCGAAGCCGAATAATAGAAGTGCATTGATAAGCCCTAAAATGCTTGTCAGTCTGCGTGAAGGAAGGGTTATGGCATAAAACGACATCACAACTATATCAGGGTGTGGAAACTTGGTTCCTGCATCACGCCATACTACGTCGAGTGAGACTTCAGTCTGCGCTCCACGGATTGATGCCAAAAGGGCTAGTAGTGTAGGGATTTGTTTGGCTAATTAATGTTGAAGTTGGGTCAAGGCCCATCAAGCCAACAAATGGTTCAGTTACTGGGACCAAGATCTACATAACAATATGTATGATGTCACATCACTAGAATCCAACTAAGAAGGAGATCGAAGACTGGTTGGATAGAAGGATCCACAAATTCACGACGCAAGAAAAAAAGGTTCCTGCAATTGACGAAAGAACAGTGGTTGGACAGATATCTGTACAAAGAGATACATGATATCTTCTTCTATTCCTTCCTGGTCAAGTTGTATGAGTGGATCACAAAATTGGCAGATAGCCAAGGACGGTGGAGGCTTGACAGTCCAGTAGTCTGGACCGTGGAGTTAGTGCAGATATTAGAAGCCTCTGATGATAAGATCACGCGTTTTCGATCATTGGCTTGATTGTATCATAGGAGGGTTCGTGAAAGAGTTTGCAGTCGATACCTCTGTTAGTTATAGCGAAGCAGAGCGTCGCTTATTCAAGGGGCTGTGAGGTAAGTATTTAAAATCATTAGATACCTAGATTGAGATGTTCTTGTGTGAAAAGAGGGTTATGCAACTACCTTGATGTTTGGGGCTACATGAAGTGGAAGGACATTTAGGAATAAGGGGAAAACAAGCCCTGAATATAGCCTGCTATTGAACCCCCTCTGAGTGACGACAAGGAAGCAACACAGGCATCTCTATAGAGCATTATTCAATTGATAAAGCAATGGTTCCCACGAATACCACATCCACCTACACCGCCTCCATCTTCACCTCCGTTGCATACACCTTCTCCTACACCACTGCCACCTCCACCACCATTCAATATAACGAACTCAGTAAAGCTACTCGTGTTGAAGGACGTGGGAAATGAAGATCCGGACCAGTTTTGGTTTGTTGCAAAGGCTATATGGGAAGCTCAAGGTATCATGGATGATCAAATGAAGAAAGCCATGTTAGTTAGTGCTTTGTAGGACCACGAGCTAACGTGGTACATTAAGTACTATATTGATAACCCGAGGTCCGCGTTGGTAGATATCCATACTGCGTTGAATAAGGAATTCAATAGAAATAAGTCTGAAGTGCAATCAATTGATGGATTCAAAGAGATCATGATGAAGCCTGGTGACACACCCTGGGATCTAGATCAGAGATTGAAGTGCACAATTTGCGAAGCTAACATGAATCTGACTGATGGGCAGCACTGCGAGTGGTTTGTGGCTTTACTTCTGCCTCATCTAAGGGTTGCACTATCACAACAAAAAATTGGGACCCTGGCGGAAGCCCTAGAAATTGTGATGAGATTGCATGAGACACCGATACAAGATGCGAATCTGGGGGTTTAGCAGATTTATGCGCAATTGAAGAACCTTTGCCTAGAAATGCAGAGTCTAAAGAAAGATAGAACAACTTGGCCTGAGGTGCATGAAGAAGTTTGGTGCCTGAAGTGCAAAAGTCAAGGGCATGACAAAGATCACTATCTAGGTTTTGAAAATCATGTTGTAGTAGGGGAACCAATGCCTTTGAGGTCGAAAGCTCCAGCGGGGCCAAGTACAGGGCCTGCGCTATGGTGTGCTACATGTCAGGTAGTTGTAAAACATGCTACAGACAATTGCCATTTGCTGTAGAAATTTGTATAGATATTGCGACAACTTTTCTGAAACTTTTGTTAATCGGTGGGTCATGATGAGTGAAATTGCAGTAGTTACAAATTAATGATGGATAGGATGCCTGCATATAGGGTGCAAGAAGAAACCCAACCTCTAGATTAAGGCACTAGGGGGTGCAAGGCGAGTATCAGGGGCATGGATGAGGCTGAGGTGGAGGAGGACTAGGTAGAGGTCAAGGGTAGGTCATTTGTTACAACTGTGGGGGATTGGAGCACTATGCGTGAGACTACGTGAATCTGGCTCGTCTTTCATGCAGCTATTGTACTCAGTTTGACTACGGGATGGAGGATTGTCCTATATTATTAGCTAAGAAACACGAAAAGGGGGTGCAACCTCAGCAGCTGACTCTGAACCTACAGAAGATGAGGGCTGAGCCTTGCGAGGAAGATCCTAAGGTAAATATTATGTTGCAAAGTGGAGCGAAGATTGGTGAAGATAAGGGGAAGCAACTTGAAGAAGGTGAGTGGGTTCGCAAAGCACCAGAAAAAGAGACCAATTTTGATCTAGAATGCACAAGAGAAACATTTATAGAAGCGAAGAAAAGCTTCGCTAAGGCTTCTACCTCAAGAAGCCAGGAGAAGCCAACTGAAGAAATGGATCCGTCCATGATTACTACTTTCTTAGAAACATGTATGAAGCTGGTGCACAATAGCAAGGCTGTAAATGGACTATAGAAGCTAATCAATAAGTGTGATGGAAAGGAAAATGCTACTAATGGACCGCACGTAGCCAAGAAGGTTGGTAGGCATAAGGTGAGAACGGGGCATGAGATGAGGCTCACTGTGCATATAGGAGAATATGAGATGAATCAAGTTACTCTAGATCAGGGGTCGAACGTGAATGTTTTTCCTAAAAAAACATGAGAAAGAATGGGGAGACCTGCACTACAGTGGTCTCTGATTCAATTAAGAATAGAAAATCAGTAGAAAATCATCTCCATGGGAAGATTGTAGGGCGTAACGGTTGATATCGACGGCGTGAGTGCATTAGCTGATTTTGAAGTAATACAGATTGTGGATGGTAGAAATCCCTACTCCGCCCTCCTTGGGATTGATTGGGCCACTAATATGAATGGGGTAATCAAATTAAAGAAGCGAAAGATGATATTTGAGAAGAAATCGCTTCATGTAGTGGTGCCCCTAGACCCTGCAGAAGGACCGTGTTATACTGAACCGGTTTGCCATTATGAAAGTGATGACGATTTGGATCAGATTTACAAGATAATGACGCGAGATAAGGATTGGGTGAATTTGATAGTTGATGGGCATATTGCATGGGACCGTGAAAGTTCTTTCACATCAGATTCAGAGGAAGAATTGGAGCACTGGCCTAATCGACTGCATGAATTATCTATGTTGTGCTGTAACATGATGACCAAGTCATTAAACTATGTATCGTCAAAGTTAAGAAATCTACCTTACTATAATGGTTTAACTGATTTTGATAAATTTTTGGATGCATTTGAGAGAGAAGTGCTAGAGAAACATCACTTCCAGACCTTGGAATGGGCGCTACACCTGTGGGATGGTGGGGCATGCACAAGGACAATTTTGATGATTGGCGCATGTATAGAAAAATGATGAGAGTACAGTTTGGTCACCCACAAGTGAAACTAATAGAAAAATATGATGGGAGGAATGATTCGTACGACCATTTGGCCAAATGGACTAAAGTATATGGAGCGAAGCCTCAGTCGAACTGGGTACATCTATTTTGTCATACCTTGGATGTTATACCGATGAATTGGTACTTGGAGACAGAGCTCCGCCATGACACTGAAGAGAGGGATGTTTTCCACCAAGGATTTTTTATGACATTCAACTTTGAGGATGGGTTTGAATGTATTGATGAAGCATTGCAGGAGGTCAAGGTAGTGATCTTTAGGATACTGCAGGATCCTCTAGATTTGATTCAACCTGATTGGACTACCCAGCTGACCCATGCGTTGGAGTGCTACAATGTGATAGCGGAAGAAGAAGACGAAGACCCAAGGAAGATTAATATTCCAGAGACTAAAGGCCACCGTGAAGTTGAAGGACCACAACTAGAGAATCCAGACATCACCAAGCCGCTCAAAACTAGACAGGTGAACATTGGCATGGAGGCAGAGTCGAAGTTTGCAAAGATTAGGGACTACTAGGATGATGCAATAGTAGATAAGGTCACTGAATCACTCTCTGAATATCGGGATCTGTTCCCTACAAAGTTTTCATATCTGAAAGGGATAATAGGGGACTTGGGTGTCATGAATATCACTCTAAAACTGGACATGAAACTAGTTAAGAAAAGGCCTTACCACCTCAACCCGAAGGATAAAGAAAGTGTCCACTTGGAGTTGGATAAAATGCTTGCAACAGGTATGATTGAACCAATAGAAGAGTCTAATTAGGTAAGCCCCATGGTAGTTCAGGACAAGAATTAGAAGGCTGAGATACAGATATGCGTAGATCTCACAAAGTTGAATGACGCTTGTGCGCATGATCCTTTCCCAACTCCGTTCATCGATGAGGTGTTGGATAATGTTGGCAGCTAGGAAGCATATTCGTTTATTGATGGGTTCTCAAGGTACCATCAGATCAAGATTGCTCTAGAGGATAGAAGTAAGACTACCTTCGCAACTGAATGGGGATGATTCCAGTACGCGATGATGCCTTTTGGGTTGAAAGACACGCCGCTGATTTTCTCACCTGTAGTCATTGCAGCGTTCAAAGATTTCATTCACAAATTTCTAAAGTTATACTTTGATGATTGGACAATGTTTGGCCTAGTAAAGCGCTATGTAGCAAGTCTGCGCTTGATGCTGGATACATACCGGAGGTACCAGATCACACTCAATCTGAAGAAATATTTGTTCTACATCCCTTTTGGGATTTTGCTGGGTCACGTAGAATGCAGATAAGGCTTGATGGTAGACCCTGCGAGGATTGCGGTTATAATCAATTTGGAGGCACCAAGAAGTGTGAAACAGTTGCTCACGATGTTGGGGCATATAGGGTACTATAGAAAGTTCATAAAAAGCTATGCATAGATTACCGTGCCAATGGAGAAATTGTTAAAAAAGGATGCTACATTTTGCTGGAATGAGGAATGTCAGAGGAGCTTGGATGTGCTAAAAGAGAAAATGATGACCACGTCAATCCTAGTCTTCCCGTATTGGAAGAGGGAATTTCATGTGCATGTGGACGCGCCATGTATTGCGCTAGGAGCAGTACTGACACAGGTCGGTGTGAGAGAATTGGATCATCCTATATCATTTCCAAGTAGGAAGCTATCTAAAGGTGTGAAGAATTATTCAACAATAGAGTGCAAAGGTCTGGCTATGGTATATGCGCTCCAGAAGTTCAGGTAGTACTTTCTAGGTGGACACTTTAAGACGTATACAAACCATTCTGCATTGAAGTACTTGGTAAACAAGCTTGTGTTGGGGGGGGGGGGCAATATACAGATGGTTGTTGTTGTTTCAGGAATATGATTTTGAGGTTATTGTGAAACCAGGACAATTGTATGCCAAGTTGGATCATCCACCGTGCATTGAAACAAGAGAGGAGCCTACTAATTTGAAGGAAGGACTACCTGACATGCATCTCTTTGTGGTGTGCATCGCATACAGTCACTTCGAAGATATTATATACTTCCTAACAAACATAACGACTCAAGAAGGATATACTAGCTAGCAAAAGAAGGAATTGGTGGTGTGCGCGACAGATTTTACTGTCATTGTAGGGCACTTGTATAAAATGAGATTGGATGAAATACCGTGACGTTATGTGCTAGAATTTGAGCGAAACAACATCCTCGCTGAGGCTCATGGAGGAGTTGTGGGAGGACATTATGTGGGAAAAGCAACAGTGCAAAAGATTCTACGCGCTGAGTTGTGGTGGCCAACACTACATAAGGATTCAAAAGCATATTATAGGGCATGCGATGCATGCCAAAGAACTGGTGGACCATCACAGAGAGATGAGATGTTGTTGAATCTACAAATATCATTACAATCATTCAAGAATTGGGTGATTGACTTTGTAGGACCAATTCAGCCTCCAGGAAAGAAGACGGGTGCGTTGTACATCATTACTGTGACTGAGTATTTAACTAGATGGGTGGAGACGCAGCCTGTGAAGGACTGTACAAGTGAAAAAACAACAAAATTCATCTTTGAGTACGTGCTAACAAGGTCTGGTTGTCCGAAAATTTTGATGAGTGATCGCGGTACGCATTTTCTTAATGAAACAATCAATGCGTCAATGGAGGAATTTCAGGTTTACCATCAGAAGAGTACACCATATCACCCGCAGGCTAATGGAATAGTAGAAGCATTTAATAAGATATTGTAGAGTGCACTAATGAAGTTTTGCAATGCACAAAGAAATGACTGGGATGTGTGTGTACCCGCATTGCTATGGGCTTACAGAACAACATGTAAGAAGCTAACTAGACAGGCGCCTTTCAGGCTGTTTTATGGTGTTGAATCTATGATTCCAATGGAATACATTGTACCTAGTCTACGCATAGTGAAATTCATAAGAATGGTGGATTGCGGAGCCCTGGAATAAAGTCTCACGCAGTTGACAGAAATAGAAGAAGATAGGTTTTTTGCTAGATTCCATCAGCAAGTTCAAAAGGAGCGCGAAAAGGCATGGCATGATCAGCACATCAAACTACGCACGTTCAAGTTAAATTATTTAGCATTATTATATGATAGAAATTTTGATAAATTTCCAGGAAAATTTCGGATGCATTGGCTGGGGCCTTATGCCATCAAGGAGATTACCGATGGTGGAGCAATTCAGTTGATGAAGTTGAATAGAGAGCCATTTCCGAGGAAGGTGAATAGTAGTTGATTGAAGCCATACAGTGAGGATCCGGTTAGATGAATATATGGTAGAAGCATAGTCTTAGTGCTCCAGGCAGCTGAAAGGAGGCGCAGAACTATAAACTAGACTTCCCGGGTTATAGAGCTACGCAATTGGGGTACTACGCGGAATGGAGGATTGTCACAGTGTCAGCAGAGGTGTGAGGGGAGTTGCGCTATTGAAGGAGAGACCATGTAGGGCAGTCGGAAATTGACCGTTATGGTCATTGTTTATGACTTGATAGTGGGAAAACGAATAAATAAAGCGGGGGACCAAAAATTAAGTCGGAATTTAAGAGAAATATCTTTGAAGATCTACCGCCACTCTACCATTTATGAACAGATTTTGGGGGGAATGATCGGATTCAAATTCGAAATGACCTATACATTATAGATGGCCAACCAATGAAAAACACTTGCCATTTTGAGAATTGAGGTGTTCAGCTATCATGCGTGCATGAACCTTGAATATTTCGAGGCTTTAGTAGCAAGTTCAGTGTTTTAGAAATTGCCGAAGGAAACTCAAGAGCTCTTAACTGGCATCATGTCAACACCCATGGAGACCTGAAGTGTTGCGGAAGCAATGAAAACTAAGGGAGCTACCCCAAAGGTAGTGAGTGTAGAGGTACCTGCAAAAGTACCCAAATCACCGAGGTTTCCCAGGGCGAGGCCTATGCCCAACCAGAGAGTGTCCAAACCCAAAGAAGGATAAGAAGAAAGCGGCACAGCCAGTGTGCACATCGCCTAGAAAGAACCTACATAAATAAAATCCCATCGCATAGGAGAAGGGAAAGGCAATAGACCTATAACTTGATGAGGACATAGAAGATGTCGATGTGGGTGTGAAAGATGTTTACATGGGAGCAGAAGACATTGACGTTGAGGGGACAGACCCGATCTCCAAGCTGCCAGCATATGTCCCTCCGTGGTGAGGCAAGGCGAAGGTACCAAAGGGCATCGATGAGAACAAGCTCACACTTTTCACAACGTTGTTGCTAGACAAAATCACATTTGAAGGTCCGCGCTTGGTGCACGTCCCCCATTTAACGCTGGAGGATTAGGATTTGGCAGATATAGAGCGCTTTCCCCACTTGGCGATCGATAAGTTCATGCACCGCTTCTTCTATAAAGACTCTGGTATGACTGTGTTAGAGCCGAGACAGTGGATAAAAGGGGTAAACAAGGCATGATTGTTGAACTTGCTAAGGGTGCCACATTACAATCGCTCGCCTATAACTTTGATAGTGATCAAACAATTGTTATGCTTGGTACACGATGGGTGCCTATGGTTAGGAGATCCGATACTGATCACTGACATGCTGATCCACAAGATCACCTTGCTCCTGCATTCAGGCTTGAATCTGGCAATGGCATTTGGCAGAAAGATGGGTGAGCATGACCTTGCCAAACAAGTGAAAGTTAAGTTCAAGCCTGCCAAGAAGCCGCGCGACTACTCCATATCCAGTATGACCAACCCCGCAATTAAAGTAGTCGCCCAGATCTTGGCAAGGAAAATAATGAGGAAGTGTTGCACATATGAAGTGTTGGCATCGATTGTATCTTTAGCGGCCCAGTGTGTGAAGGGCGTACAATTTAACCGAGTGCACTACCTCTACGGCAAGTTCCTCTTGAACTGCATAGAAGCGCAAGACCAAATCAATACCTTCCACTATGCATGGCTATTACTGTTGATTGTACTGGTTGCGTGGGACTTACTGGAGGACAGTCAGTTTCCTCCAATTATAGCAGAGCTGCCAGAAGAAGCGAAGTTCGCTTCACTTTGGGCCATGAAAGACCCCCAAAGGATCAAAGACTGTAAGATATTTTGAATTCTCATGGAAACAAGCATCCACACCGCAATAAACCACAAGTTTCGGCTCTCACCGACTGTCTTTGAGCAGTTGTTCGAATATGTGGAGTTCAAGGAAAACTTCCACTATGTTTCCCTTAGAGCGCGGAAGGACCCCGCACTAAAATGGTATGATCTTCCATACTTGGCGACGGATGGTGCAATCGCCGTGGTTTTGGAGAGTTGCTTTGCAAAGTGGTGCATGGCCTCAGACTTATCAGCTGGGTCTAGTAGGTCTGCTGTGAAGCAAAAGAAGGAAGAGGCCAGGTTAAAGATGTAGCAATTGGTCGAAAGACGAAGGAAGGAAGTCGAGGACAAAGCCAACACAGAGCGCACTGCCAAAAAGTAGGCAGAAAAGGAGGAGGAAAAAGAGCGCGACTCGGATAAGAGTCAGTAATCGCCTTCTTCGTAGACAGAGGAGGAGGAGAAGCACTCAAAACAGGGAGGAGTAAACTCGGAGACTACTCCATTCTGGGTTAAGTGCATAAGGGAGCAGGAGAAAGTAGGGTCGCGGAAGAAGTCCAAGGCCATCAAATCACCCCTTGACCCAATCACCTTGACAGAGGGTGATTTAAATGATATCAGTGATACAGTGACGGATGTGACCATGGAACTGCTGCAACAGTTTGAGCAGCAGTAGGAATAGGCCTTGATTGCCATTCAAAAGGCTCTGTGCGAGTTGCAAATCTAGGCTACTCAGGTGTAGATCAGTGTAGGGCGGGGCAGTGCGACGTTGAGTAGTTTGGCACCTGGAACCTCAAATGCAGTAGAGATAGTCCATTCAATGGATCCCCGGGCTGTCACGCTACCAGATGGGGCATTGACTGTAGAAACAAAGGCTGACAGGACCACTATCAATGCTCTCAAGAAGTCGGGTTAAAATTGGTTGCGCTTCCAAGTGAAGCCCTTCATGCCCTGCAGGATGGTGTGATCATGGAACTACGATCTCGGGAACAACGTGCCTTGAATGTTATCAGTGAGAAGAAAGTGAACAATGCCTAGATGTTCGTAAAAAAAACGTCCATAATTGATCTTCTTAAGAAGATCACAAAAAAGAATGAGTGCACAACAACTGTGGTGGTTGAGGCATGCCAGACTGTTCCAAAGCTGAACATCCTAGAAGACGCGCTAGTTGACGCAAGAATACGAAAGCTCGCTGCAAGTGTGCACAAGGCATGAAAAAAGATGGCTAAGGTTTAGTTTGAACAGAACCTTAAGATCACAGAACTTGAGTTGAGGGCCCAACCTTCGACTCTGCTAGAAGTCATAGAGTAGCACAAGACCACTGTCAAAGATGTCAATGTAGTTGTCGATACTGTAGTGAAGGATTGCGCTGCGCTCTTCGAACAAGCGCTCGAAGTAGTTACCAGTTTGCAGGAAGATCCCAACCTGCAAAGGCTAGAAACTGAGGCATGAGAGCTGCAATAGAGGTGCGACGAGGTCAAAGCGATGAAATGCACCATCGCCATCAAGCAGAAGTTAGTGAAGCTACAGGAAGTGAAGGCACTAAATGAATAGGTGGATGCAGCTTAGCATAAGGAGGCAGTATTAAAGGCCAGATTGGGGCCTTAAGTAGAGTAAGCCTATGTGCTCATGGCCTCCATTGAAGGAAAATTGTCCAATTTGCAGGCGACACAACAGAAAATGCATCAAATAGCGCAAGACTAGTGATGAAGCAGCTGGTCGATCAAGCTAAGAAGGCGGCGATGCAATGTACCACCCAGGTTGTAGTAGTACAGGTGGAGCTAGGAGGTCTTCACGACAAGATCTCCGCACCGACCGAGTGACTCGGGGCCAGTCACCAAATTTGTGTTGGGGGCCTATTGGGAACTAGTCCCCTAGGGTAAATTTTGGGGTTAAAAGCCCAAGTTTTGGGGCTAAAGGCCCAAGTTTTTTATAAAGAATGTAGAGTCTCGGTATTTTGTGATTGCGGGGCATGAAGATGTAAACAGTAAAAAAGGGTTTCCACCCTTAGTTTAGGTAGCTTGTGTCAACTTGATGAGAGCCACCCTTGGTCCGTGGACCATGGGAATGTATAAAAAGGGAGTCTTAGTAGAGTCTAAGGCAGTTCAGTTCTTAGTAAGTTTTTGGGCAATTAATTGATGTAATGGGTATATGAGAGCTAAGAGCGAAGAGTCTTAGCATGGAAAGGAGGCTCTGTAGCTGAGTTTGCAGAGACCTATGGTAGAAGTCTGTAGCTAAGTGCGCAGACCCCTACAGCTGCATGTGTAGGGAAGTTAGAGTATATATTGGAGATTTTAACCATAAATAAAGAGACTTATTTTGGAGATATCTATGTATGAGCTATTTTACTTTTGTTATGAATTTATGCGGTTATGCTATGTTGAATATTGGGTTAAGATTTAATGTTGTATTGATGCGTGAATCTTTGTGTTTTTCTTTGTCATATGTGTTACACTAAAATTTGTCACCATGACTATCTGTAGTTAGTATGGCTCCATCAATAGTCATACTATCCTCCTTG
>APFE031287320.1:0-10846 GCA_000404065.3 Pinus taeda
GTTTTGAAGGCATAAATTCAAGCAATGTAAAGGGCTGTTGGAGACCAAGGACAGAGAAATGGATGCAATAAATTGGTATTTCTAATACTACTGTTTCAAATATCAGTTTTAATTTTATGGTGACAGGAATGTGTAATTTTATTCATGTTTGTGCACTATTGTCAATATGGATAATTTGTCTCAATCTTGTTATTATGTATCTCTGTTTTTTATGGATTAATTTCTCATTTTTGAGTAACTACTTACTCTGAAATCTGTCTTATGAAATTGATTTATTGAATGATAATGTGTTGTGAATTATTTCCACATATCATTATTCAATTATTGGATTTATTGATTTGATAATCAATATCATTTTGTGAACTACTTCCTGAATGTTGTTGGTTTATTATTTCAGTTGTTAGGTCTCAATAGAATGTGTTTTGGTAACCATAATATCAATTAATTGAACTACTTCATTAACTTGGTATTCATTATAAACAAAACACATTTAAATCCCAATATTTTGATTATCTTGCTCTTAGTTGGGTTAGATCTATATCTTCCTAATTAAGATAGGATTTAGATTAATTTCTTTTGCTTGCATCATAGAATAAGCTTGCATTTAGAGTAAATTCTACATTCTTTTAAGTCCTCTCATCAAAGAGGCAAAACTTTAGTTGTGGCTTGGCTGAACCCAAATCAGCTTAAGGGTCATCTTTTTGCCTGATCAGCAAGGAGAAGTGATCTGATATCCCATGACTATTGGTAGTTAAAGATACATTATAAACCAATAGCAATAGGGAGAAGATAACTGGACCTAGTTTAACCAGTCGGAGCCACCACACCAAACGAAAAAGGAGGTGCTTTCAAGGTCCGGACCGAGTGGTTATCCCCCAATGTTGTTGCAACGATTTTCGAGGCATCAACACAGTGCTAGTAGATGGAGATCTCAATGGCTATCCATTTTGGGTTGCTAAAGTTATAAAGGTCTTCACAAAAAATGAGAATGTTACAAGTGTTGAAGTACATTGGTATGCCACAAATACACACCCATTCAATGGTGTGTATAAGCCAGAGATGGTAGTTTACAGAAAAAATGGTGGAAAGAGAAAAAGAAAGGGTACGAATATAAATCGTCACCACATAGACATATTGAAATTGGAGGATGTTGACATACTTGTTTATGACTTCAATTTAACAAAGAGGGGAACTCTTCACTTCAAGATGATAGAGATTATGAAAAGGTTATTACCAGAAGGAACATTATTGAGATGGGAGTCTGCTGAAACTCGTCATAGATCTAGAAGAATTTTGAAACCTGAAATGATGGGCATGCATGTGGACTCAGATGGGGCACTAGTTGATGAAAGAGAAGAATATGGAACACCTTCATCAGCATCGAGTGACTCATCTGAAGATGTGAATTATGATGGCGTGCAAAAAAATATGAGTGATTTTGAATAATTGTTTAAGATAGTTTATCTAACTGATGTATGCATCATCTTTTGAAATAAAATTTTTGATTTGCATATGGTGTTAAATGAGAAGTTATGAGTCACTTTTATGTTGTTAGATCATTTTACTAGCATTTTTTTAAAATTTTGAAGATTGACGCTAAAAAAAAATTGACGTTCGAGTATAATCACTTTTTCGTTTTCAAGCTATATTTTGCACGAAAATTTTGTTTTCACTACCATTTTTAAAACATTTTCAAAATTGTCCCTAAAAAAAAACCATCATTCCAATATACATACTTTTCATTTTTAGCACTGTTTTTGATGTTTTTTTGGCGTTTTTGGATAGAGTTCCCGTTTTGAGTTTATAGTTCCCATTTCAAAGTTCACATTGTTAGGTCAATTTGGTTTCGAATACAACAAAAAGGCAGAGATTGAACCAACTCAATGAATTGGAGGAAAAACAGTTGGCTGCTATCCAGGAAACAGAGATTATCCAGCAGCAGAGAGCTAAGTGGCATGACAAATTTATGTAGAAGAAGTAGTTCCAAAAAGGAGATTGGTCTCTCTTATATGACTCAAGGTTTGAAGACTTCAAGGGTAAACCCTGCACCAGATGGCTAGGTCCTTATGAGGTAAATGCAGTATTTGACAATGGGACTGTAAATTTGGTGACCATTAACAGTGCGAGGACACCATTACTTGCAAATGGGAATCGTCTTCGGTTGTACCACAAACCTACCTCAAAGGATTAATTTCTCAACATTGTCACAAATTTAGATCTAGATGTTGCAGGAACAGGGGAAAGCCCCCCAGTGCTGCAAAAATTTTAATTTTTCCAATAAGTGTAACAGTTGAAAACCACCTAGTGGCAGCTATTACACTTAAAAAAAATAATAATAAAAGAATGTAATAATAATAATAATTTGGCTGTGAAAACCTTTCTTAGGTGTAGACAGACACTTTTGTAGTAGTTGAAAACCACCTGGTGGCAGTTGTTACACCCTCTGTAACAACATTTTTTATTCCAAAGTATATCATGCGACTTTTGTAGTAGTTCAAAACCACCTGGTGGCAGCTGTTACACCCTCTGTAACAATATTTTTTATTCCAAAGTATATCATGCGATAAGTGTTGTTACACGATCTTTTCTTCTTTATCTTTTGGTAGAAATTAAATTAATATATATTTGTCGTTTTGGTTGTTACTTCTATAAGGGCTGACGAATTTTGAGGAATAAAACGAGATATTTTATTGTAATAAATAGCAAGAACATCATTGTGATCCTCGTCATAGAATAAAGTTCGTGTGTCTCACTGCCCGAGTATGATTCGACGTCATGCCACCCATTACTTTGCCCCATGTCACCTAGATATGTCATCAAAAAGGTAATATTGAATTCATTTTATTTTGTAGTTATGGCAACTTAACATGACTATTGATGGTTGAGGAAAACTGTCATAATTAAGATGGGCGGGCGGAGGGGGACGAATCATACTGCGACATGACCATCACATGATTTGTAATTATTTGAAAAATCTAGTAGTTAAGCCATATGACCCAGTAGTTATTGTTACTTAATGCCAAATCATACCAAAAAGGGTAAGTGCACCATCGACGAGACCTCCCCATAACTCACCATTAAGGAAGAATTCATTGTGCAGTATGAACCATGTGTGTAAAATCCAAATCCAAAATCTTCACTTACACCACCCTTCCACCCTACCATTTATCCCTGCTAGAAGCATTGAATCCCCATTCAGAGTGTTCATGGAGGAGGAATATAGCAGTACAGGCTAAAACAAATAGAGTGTGTGTTGAAGGGAAGGATAAGCAGGTGAAACAACACTTAATTACATAAGAAATGGGAGGAGCAACAATATAGCATGAGCCAGGGTCTACAGAAGCACTTAAAGATTGCCCTGAAGCATGCCAGGTTTTCAAAGATGTAGGCTAGTTTGAATTCTTCTGGAGATTGGAAGGATCACACAGTGAGAGAAACCATATGGAAGTCAGAGGGTTGAAATTGGAGGTCACGGAAGAAGTTATTTCCAGAGTAATAGGATTTCCAGTGAAGGGAAGAGATGGCTTACTAGGAAGGTGTTATGAAACTAGCTCACAAAAAGATAGAAAAGGTAGACGAATGCCTTCAAAATAAGCCTCTTCGAGGGGGAAACCTCCTTTACATTACAAAAATGAACAATTATTGGATGATACAAATCACAAAACCTCCTTTCTATATATAGGAGTCTAATGGGTTACAATATAACCAAAAAAGACCTAACAATAATAATATAAGGGCACAAAAATAACAATAGTGGGCTTATATGGGGCACAATAATAACAATATGGGGATAGTAGGGGCATAACGATAAAAATAAGGGATACAATAACAATAGTAATGGGGGAACCACTAGTATTATAGGGACCTAACGTGCCCCTCTCCTTCAAAAAATTGTTGTCCTCAATGATTGAGTAGTTTTGAATGCTTCTGTATAAAATTATGACCCTCCCATGTGGAATATTCAATGGGTAAGTTCTTCCACTCGATGAGATACTCTGAAATTGATCAATTTTGTAGTTGTCAAGTTCTTATTTCTTTGACTGGATCAGTTTCCAAGATGATTTTTCCTTCATTATCAAGTTCTAGCAATATTGTTTGAACTGGGAGCTTGTCACCTATAACCTTCTTTAAGCATGACACATGGAAATCTGGATGCACTCGAGAAGCTGCAAGAAGCTCCAATTTGTATGTTATAGTACCTATCTTTTGCAACACCCTGTACAGACCATAATAATTTTGTGATAATTTATTATCCTTCTCAGCTTGCTTGAGGGACATTTGTTTATATGTTTGTAGCCGTAAGAATACCCAATCACCTACATCAAAACTTCTTTCACTGCGATGTTGATCTGCTTGTTGTTTCATTCTATTATGCGCCAAGGTGAGGTTATCATTTAAGAGTTGGAGAACTTGTTGTTGATGTTCGATGTGATCTTCCACTGATTGAACCTTAGAATTTTCTCTTAAATATGATGTGATGGATGGTGGACGATATCCATAAAGTGCCATAAATGGGGTCATTTTTGTTGCAGTATGGAAGGAAGTTTTATACCACCATTCAGCCAAAGGCAAGCATTTTACCCATTGTGTATGTTTATCAGATCCAAAGCAATGAAGATATCCTTCCAAAAATTTGTTTACTATCTCAGTTTGCCCATTATATTAAGGATGATAAGATGAGCTATGAGCTAACTAAGTACCAAGACAAGAAAATAATTCCGTCCAAACAATTCGAGTGAAAATGAGATCTCTATTGCTTACAATAATCTTTGGGTTTCCGTGTAGCTTTTGAATTGTTTCCATAAATGCAGTGGAAACTGTACTCACTTTAAATGGATGAGATAATGCACAAAAGTGTGCATACAGGGTACGTCTGTCAACTACCACAAGAATGTCCTCACAAAGGAGAGTTATGCAATTCCCTAAGAATCATTTGTTTGAGTTGGGAATTCTTACATAGGTATAACTGATCTTTGTACCATAACGAATCATTTTTCCAGCTAAATGTATCAGATGTACTAGGATCTTGTTGTAACGTTTGAATGAGTTCCAACACTTCTTCGTCATTCTTCTATTCATCCTTTGCTTCATTTATCCAATCTGGTTGGATAACAGAAATGGCGCAAAGAAATGCTTCCACATCCTCATCCTTTCTTGAGAGTGCATTTGCCACAACATTTTTATTCCCTTTTTTGTAGATGATTTCAAAGTCATAACAAAACATCTTTGTGACCCATCTTTGCTGCTCTTATGAATATAATCTTTGTTCTAAAATGTATTTAAGACTATCATGATCTGTTTTAACCTTGAAAAGTCTTCCCATTAGGTAGGGTCACCATTTCTTAAGTGCATGTAGTATTGCCAACATTTCCTTCTCATAAATAGCTTTGTGTAAATACTTTCCTTTGATTGGATGAATTTCGAAAGCAATGGGTCTTTCTTCTTGCATTAAAACAACACAATTCCATTTCTTGAGGCATCACGTTCCACAATAAAGGTTTTTGTGAAGTTCGGTGTAGCTAAGACCGGTGCTTGGCACATTGCCTTTTTAAGATGTTCAAAGGCCTTCGTTACTTCTGGAGTCCATGAAAATGCATCTTTCTTCAATAATGTTGTTAAAGGTGTTGCTATTCTCCCATAATTCTTAAAAAACTTGCGATAATACCCTGTCGACCCAAGAAATCCTCGCAGATTCTTTATGTATGTGGGGATTTTCCATTCCTTAAAGGTTTTAATTTTTATAGGGTCTACCTTAATACCTTCATGAGATACAATATGACCCATATATTCCACCTTTTGTACTCCAAAAAAACATTTGGAGCTTTTTGCATATAATTGTTTCTCCTCCAATAGTTTGAGCACCCTATCAACATGTTGAACATGAGCCTTCCAAGACTTGTTTTAGATTAGTATATCATCAAAAAATACTAACACAAATTTTCTAAGGAAAGGTTTGAAAATGGAATTCATCAAACCTTGTGTTAGAGCCTAGATTTACCTCAGGCTAAAAGGGTAAGCTTCTAGGTCCACATCAAACCACGCTTAGCCTCGTAGCTAGCCCTACGAGGATAGGAGAGGGCTCTCTCCAGGTCAATCTCAGTGAAAACTAAACAAATGGGCTTGAGATGACTGATTTTACAACTAATATTAGGCTAGGTATGAAGTGCAAGGATTTGATTTGAGCTTTTGGGGGTTTTGAGTTGGAAAATGGGAGAGGCAAATTTGGGTCCGCGGATGAGGCACAGTTTTTGCAGAGTTTTGATTAGGGCAAAGAAGGCAATTGTTTGATGCTTTGTAATGAATGAATAGATGGATCAGACCGGTGAGGAGCCAAGGAGGGCAAGAGAGTCTCAAGATTCCTCCTCAAACAGATGAAAAAATTGAAAATTAAACAAAATTTCAAGGCAGAGCACAACAATCCAGTGAATTCTAGCTTAATCACTCATTTGTTTAATTTCAGAAGAAAAGAGAAGGGAAAATGATACAAATAAACATCAATGAACTTAAAATTACATAGAGAAAAACACCATCAAAACACAAAGCCACATGAATCCCAACAAGTGCTGCAAAACCCTTGTCTTTCCTTTGCCAAAAATGCAGAGATAAAATGTACAATGATGTGCCAAGCAATCCCAAGTGTCCAACCCTGATAATGACTCAGAAAATACATGATATAGACTAGCCCAACCCATTTCCTTGCCTCTAGGGGTTGAGCTCATAATTCTAGGAGCTGTTTCAACCAATTCTAAACAAAGCACTAAAATTTAGAAAAACAAAAAACTTGCCTCTATATGATAGGAAACTGATTCATTCATTAAATTTTCACTTTTTAGTGAATGAATCCTCTAGAACAAGTAAATATGTGCCAAAACTACATCATAGTCATCAAGTTACATCAAGATAGATCAATAATTACATCAAAAAGCAAAACTAGTCAAAACTGGGCGAATTTCTGAGCTGTATAGAAAAAATAGGCAAAAATCCTCTATGTGCCGTGACCAGAACCTCTATGCATAGCACAACTTTGGGGCTGCCTTTGAGACACTTCCCGAAGTCCAAATTGAGCCCAAGATAGCTTGTTGGAAATCCCTACCTGTCTAATTTCCAACCCAAGTAAAATTTCTGGATCGGGATGTCATTTGCCTCTCCGTAACGTCATTCTCCCAAGACTACTTCCTGTGGGTGCAAAAGGTGGTAGAAAGGTCATTTTTAGGGTGTTTTTGACCCTTTATGCAACCGATAACTTGATGAAATCCTTAGGTAATCCATAAGCATGCATAACGTTTGATAAAAAATCCAGAAATGCAAAATTTTCCTCCAGAAGATCTCCCAATTATTAGCGCGCGCCAAGTGGCGCTACGCGTTGGGCAGAAAAACCTGTTTTAGACCATAATTTTCAAAATTGACAAAATTTTGTCCAAATTTCTTGAAATTTGGGTTGGACCTTCTCTATAAAGTGTCAAGCTGGGCTAAAGAGGCTTTGGCCAATATCTAACGATGGTCATGCTCCTTTTGCCTCTTTTGTCTCTTTGTTGCCTTTTTCAGTTTTGCCTTTAGATTTCTTATTCGTGCCTTGGAACTCATATTTCGCGCCTTGTAATGGAAAACCATGTGTCTCAATAATGCTTTATCCCTATAGGCCTTGTACAGCAATCTCTCCAAGTGGATGTTGATTCTCTCGAGCCAAGACTCCCAATCCTCATTAATCGCTTGCTCCAATGAAGTGAACTCGATCCTCCTCCTTTGGGCAGCTTGACGATTCTCGCAGATGTTTTGCAACTCCATGATTGCTTGCTGATCTTCAAGCTATTTGTTCCCCTGCTCCAACTATTTCATGGTCCACTTAACCCTCTCCAAGTCAAGGGACAAGGCTTTGATCTCTGTCTGCAGCTCCTGGATGATCTCTCTAAGATGTGCACTTTGCGGGCCCATGTCTATATCGTCATCCTGAACAAGAATAAAGTCTCGCTTACCTGAAGGCCCCTCATCGTGCATTAGCCTCTTGCCTTTGTCCTGTACCTATGCTACTAATGACGAAAACGATACCCATTCCACCCAGGTGGAGATAGTACTCGTCGGGCTGTTGCAAACATTCCCCTCGTGCCTCTCTGATAGGTGCATATGTCGGCACACTAGTAGTCTCTGCCTCCTGTCCTCCATGTTGATGTGAAGGTTTACCTGCATCATGGGAAACCTCCTGATGAGCTGCTGAAGCTGTGTAGAACTCATGGGAAATGAAGTCTTCCCATGTGATACCCTGCAAGCCAAGCTAATGTACAACAATGATCTTGATGAGCACATAGTAATAAATGCTATTGTACTGTTGTTTAGGAGTCTTCTTCTGCACAAGAGTGGTCATCCTCTCGATGTTTTGGCACATGAAATATGGAATGTTCATCAACCTCACTCTTGTGAAATGCGTCAATAACCTGATATGGTATGCATAGAGGTGTGAGAAGCGGCCTTCACAACTGAAGTATCTGATAATGAGTCTCATCAATGGCGCATAAGATTCCTTCAGAAGCCAGAATGGGAATACCCTGCTGAGCTGCCTCAAATAGCTAGGCCTGATGTAAGGTTCATAATATGCTCTATCCAGTTGCTGGCTCTTTTTCCACTCTTCGCATATATTCGGTATCCTGGTGGCTTGAGAAATGGTTTCTGGTGTCAAGGTGAAGTTTACTCTAGCAAGAGTAACATGACCATCATGCAGATGCAAAACAAATAACCAAACTAGCTCTGGATGATGCTGGATTTGAACAATCATCTCACAATACTGAAAGCATGACTATTGCTGAAAGCATGTCATTGCAAGCCGGTAGGCTTGCAATTGAGTCAAGGAAGTGGGCTCTTCTCTGACATGTCTACCACCCTTACGAGGCCTTCTCGGCACATTAAGCTCAGTGGTTGAGTCACTATCTTGCTCATATACTTGCTTATATGATGAATCTGTTTCTGTCATGGTGCTGCAATGTGTATGTTTGATTGGTTTGACAAAGAGAAATAGGTGTTTTATTTCCACTGCCAAATGTGCCAAAGGGAAATGAGGGACATTGAGGAATATAGGACAGTGGGAAAAGTGGATGATGGAGTTTGTCAAGTGAAATTTGAAATGTGCAAACAGACACTTTGAGGGATGTGGGAATTTAGGGATTTTGCAAATGATATGGGAGAGGGAGAATGATAACGAATGATAGGATTTTAGGATAGGGAAAATTGGAAGTGGGTATATGAGTGGTTTGGGAGGTTTGAGGATAAGGGATTAACTATAATGATAGGATTATGAAGGGGAAGGGATCACAAGTGGGACAAGAAACTTGGCACCAAAATCATAACTTCAAAACACCAATCTCACAACCCCAAAGGAGTAGCTTTTGATAAATAGGGTTTATATTCTCACACCTTGAACCTTTAAATCTTCCCTCTAAATAATACCCAACACAAGATAAATTCAATAGAAGAACTCTTGAACTTGGAACAGAAGAAATGGTGTGTTTTTGAGTTTTGATGGCGGAGGTGATATAAAGATGGCCTGTCAGCTCTGTGTGTCATGCACATACCCAGTGCACTGCGCCTCCTAGATGTGCCACGACAGTGTAAATTTACACAAAGAATTTACACCCAATGAGCTGTGCGGTCTATGTGCACCGCGACCTCCTCCGACGCGCTGTGCACACCTTCAACGCATAGTCTCGGCTCGCAAACACAAAATTCACTCCTCCAACACTCAAGCTGATTTGATTTGACCTCTTGGCATAGCAATGGATGTTTCAAGAAATGAACATATCTAATGGAATGATGGGTTCGATTTTTATTGAAGCCACGATGATTTTTTTTCTTGGAGGTTATTTGCACCGCGCGCAAGCCCAGTGCACTGCGCCTCATGGATGCGCCACGCCAATGGAGAAAAGCACTGTGGAAATGTGCCTAATGCGTCGCGCGGCCTATGTGTGCCGCGCTCTAACCCAATGCGCCGCGCGCACCCTAAACACAGCCTTAGCTTTGAAAATTTCCCTCTCACCACTAAAATTCGACTTTCTTTGATCTTCATGGATGCAAATGACCTTGAACACATAGAAATATCTTTACAAAGACATGGCTTTGATTTTTGTTTATGCAAAACCCATCTTTGTAATGTTTGGCATCAACACTTTTTCACATTTTAATACAACTCTGTTTTTCAAATTTCTTTTTTGATTTTGGCTTAAATGATGAATCTTTTGGCTATTTTTGTAGGGATAGTGGCATATCTAGACAAAGAAAGACCAGGGCTGCACCTGGAGAATTCAACAACTGAAAAACTTTTGAAAATTACATGGAAATTTATTACAAAAGGCGAAATGTCGAATTTTCTTCAAAACAGAGTTTTGAAGAAAAGTCATAATCCATCCATATGATGATGAAATTTTATGAAATAAAAACTTGTTGAGAACCTCCCTCTGGCCTGCTAGCATTATTGAACACTTTGAAGACACAATTTGTGAAACCCTAGACCTATGACTGACATGACTCTCATTCACTGTCATTGACTTTGATGAACTTTGATGAAAAGACCTCAGCGAGCAGGTACAAGACATGAGGGGAATGAGTGACAAGGCCCTTCCATCAGATTATGGCATGCCCCTAACAGAATGTGGATGAGTGAACTGTATGAGACACCTAAAAATGAAATGCAATAAGAGAAATGATCTTTGATGGAGGGATGTAAAGACCAACTCTAACACCTTGAAATGTACAAGGTGCATTGGTAAGGCCAAAAGGTATGACCAAAAAATCATAATGACCCTCATGAGTTCTAAATGTTGTTTTTGGAATGTCTTCATTCTTCATTCTGATTTGATGATAT
>APFE031287325.1:799-22527 GCA_000404065.3 Pinus taeda
TAATAATGCTCTACTATGCCCTTTGAATTCCTTCAAATAAATTTTCAAACCAAGCTTAAGCAAAAATTTAAGAAAATCTACACACCTTTTTTCACTTTGTAGGAACTCGATATTGCCTCTGATGTATCTCTGTACTTTACAAACATCTAGTTCTAAATTATTTACTTCTTGTAGCCCTCTGTGTCCTCTTTCCAATGCCACAAGTCCGACCCAAATTGGATTCTCCAATGAAGAGTTATGCGAAATCTCCCGCAGTGACTTGATTATAGACTAGTTCAGTATAGCGAACTTGTACGACGTGCCACGAGTCACTGTTTCAACCTTTGGCTCTAAAAATACACACAAGAAACTACAGTCCGTCCTCTTTCTGTACCTTCTTATGAAATTTTAATCCGATTCTCAGAGAGAAAGTTATGACGATTTTCCCCAGGTCACCTGTTTTGAATGTAATTCAGGAGTCTCTAAAAAGACCAACTTCCTCAGATCATATCTCCGCAAATATCGTGCAAAAAGCTTTGAAATTTGGACCCAAGGTTCACCGCGATTTATTCTCAAATGGGTTTGTTTTGCGACTTCTGAAACGTCATAGAAAAAAAGTTATACCGAAAATTCCATGATGACCTGTTTGGAGCAGCGAAACCCTAGAATCCAAAGCTCTGATACCAAATGTTATGAAACCAGCTCAAGAAAAGATAGAAAAGATAGATCAATGCCGTAGAATTCAACCTCTTCGAGGGGGAAACCTCCTTTACATTACATAAATGAACAATTCTTGGATGATACAAATGACAAAAACTCCTTTCTATATATAGGAGTCTAAGAAGTCACAATATAACCCAGCTGACCTAACAATAATAATATAAAGCCACAAAAATAACAATAGAGGGATTCTATGGGGCACATTAATAACAATATGGGGCAATAGGGGCACAACAATATAAATAATTGGTACAACTACCATAGTAATGGGGTAATCACTAGTATTATATGGACCCAACAGACAACTAGCCTTGCTTTGTGCCTTTCAATCTTCCCATCGACATTGCTCTTCGTCTTATAGACACACTTCACTCCAATGACTTGTTTTCCTTGCGGAAGGTTCACTAACTCCCATGTGGCATTCCTTTCTATTGCTTCTATTTCCTCCTCCATTGCCGGAACCCATTTTTATTCTTCAACTGCATGTTCAAAATGGATTGGGTCATCTGCATGACAAAATAATGCAAATAAGGAGTTTAGACCAATGCTGGTATCTGCTTCATCTTGCTCATAAATTTCATTTAAATTTTTGAATTTTGGTCTTCTTGTGCTTGTTGAAGATGGGCTTGACATGCCACTTGCTGTTGCACATTACAGCATGCTTGGAGAAGCGATTGCTTGACTATGTGACGTTGTCCTATTATTTGTCAATGGTGTTACTCGTTGCCTACCTTGTTGCGCTTGAACAGGTGTAGAGGGAGTCGTTGTTGAAGAATTACTTTTTGTTGCCAATTCCTCTTTGTCCTCATGTGGTATACATTCTTTGACATTGATTCTTCTATAAACTTCCATCCCATGCTTCCTCTTCTATGAACTGCACATCTCTGTTGATTGTGACCTTATTGATTGTGACCTTATTATGTCTCTCTATGTTGCTTTCCCAAGATGCATCCTTCACATAGGTTGTTTCATTTTTGTATAAGTGGAAAACCCTTCCCCATGCCTTTCCTATGCAGCAAATTCAAACCTCCAAAGTTGAGATGTCCAAATCTCAAATGCCATAACCAATTTTCATCTTATACCTCTACTTGATAGTTCACTTGTGTGACAGTTCCCTATTTTCTTACATCCTCTTGTGAGTTCATTGACAATTGTGTTTGTGAACCTTCTTCTCTCAAGTCTGATCTTATCTTTAGGGGAACATTCCATATCTTATCATTTGAACCATTGCAACCAGTTGTCTATTTGGAGGCCTATCCAAAATTTTGCACGCATAATTTTTGAAGTAGATATTGTAGTCCTTTTGCATGAACTGTCCAATTCTTATGAGGTTATGCTTTAGACCATGGACAAAGTAAACATCTAAGATTTACTTCTTCTCCCCCTTCTTTGTTAGGATATTAAATTTTTCTTTTCCCGTGACAGAGACTTTGCTATCAGTCCCCAATGTCACTTCAGATTTCATGCTTTCATCTACATTGGAAAACATTTCTATGATCCCTAAAATGTGGTTGCTACACCCTGAATCTAGATACCATATATCACCTTTTTCTTCTTGTGTTGGATTACAATATAAAAACATGCTATCATGGTTCTGATTTTCTTTTGTGAAATTTACACCTGGTTTGTTGCTGATGTCATATTGCTTCTTTCTACATTCATTTGCATAATGACCATATTTTTACAATAATGACATTGAACTTGAGATTTATCATACCTATAACCTTGTATTTGAGTTTGGCTTTGGCCTTGACATGGAATTTGATTGCCACCCCTTCTGCTTGAACTTGAAGGGCTTCTTCTTCCACCTTTCTGTCGGCTTGTTCCTCTTCCTCTAGCATATGATCTTGCTCTACCTCGACCTTGACCAAAGGAAACTTGTGTCTTGAAGGCATGCTCCAATAAGGAGCTTGTTTCTCTATTCAGTCTATGTTCATGAGAAATCAGTGATGCATGAAACTCATTCACTGAGAAGTATGAGAGATCCTTTGTCTCTTCTATGGCCACAACAATGGCATCAAACCTTGCTCGCAAACTTCTCAAAACTTTCTCAACTATTCTCCTTTCTTGAAGTGTCTCACCATGATACATGATTTGAGTAACCAATACAATTACATGTGTAAAAAACAAGTCCACATTCTCAGACTCTTTCATACAAAGTGTTTCAAAATCTCTCCTTAGCATTTGTAGCTTTGTTGTCTTGACTTTTTCCATGCCTTGGTAGGCTGTTTGTAGGGTGTCCCATGCTTGCTTGGGCTTCAATGCTACTGCAACCCATGGGAAAATATTTTTATGAACTGCTTGGAAAATATAGAATAGGGCTTTTGAATCATTCTTCCTGTTGTCCCTTAACAAATATCTTTCTTCTTGAGACAGGGAATTTTCTGGAAAACCAGTCTCCACCAAATCCCCATTCTCCACCAAATAACAAATGTCTTGAGATGAAAATAGGGCCTTCATTGTAATAATCCAATAATCATAATTTTTGCCATTAAACTGAGGTATCTGAGGATTAGTCAAGCTTATGTTTGATGTTGCCATTTCTGAGTATAGAAAAAGAAGCTTTCTACCTTCTGGTAAATATGCTAAAAAACAATCTGCACTCAAAAAAATCTTTCTACTTTCTGGTAAATATGCTAAAAAATAATCTGCCATCGGAACAATTTTAACTGCTAGTAAAAACAGTTGTTTTTATTCTAACGGAATTTAACTTACTCTATACTATGTTAGAAAATTTTTACGAGGGCAAAGTGTTGTGGAAAATTCAACCAGCCCCGAAACAGGTTGTGTCTCGCAAACCCAAAGGGGCTTAATTAAAAACACAGAGTTCAGTCACGGAAAAATAGAGTAAAATAAAAGAAGTTGCGGAAATTTACTTGTGTAATATTAAAACCATAATGCGACACTTTATATTATATGTCAAAACATAAATAAATTACATTCCCGTGATAAATGGAGACTGCAACTTCAAGTGAGAATACAGAAGACCCATCACTGGGTTGGGGTGTTGCAAGTGAAAAGACAAAAGAATTACTGTCATTTATGCATCACTGGGTTGGGGAGTAAACTTTTGTAAAACTTAGTTCATTTTCATGCGGCCACCAATATTTCCTCCCCGATTTTCTTTGGGTTGGGGAGTAAACTTCTATAAAACTGTTCATTTTCAAGCGCTCACCAATATTTCCTCCCTGATTTTCGTCTCGCTACCTCACTCTCTAACTTGCCCAACATGCCAACATTATAAATGAATTTTACTTGCACATTTATCTTAACATACAAATTTCACATTAATTACACCACAGAGAAAATATTTAGTACAAAAAAATGGGTGATTTTACATAGTAAATTATTTTCTAAACTTCTTAGTGTTGTAGAGTGTGGGCAACAGTGGCGGAGTAAATGTTTTCCCATATCGATTTACCAAAATTTATTGTTGTGTTGCGGAATCGTTCACACTACTTCTGTTCTAACTTCAGTGAGCGTACACACAAAAATCGCAACGATGTGATGGTTGACTCAACAAACATGGTGTTAGTCAGTATATTTAAGGCAGCGGTTGAGATTATTATTTCCAACCATACATACACCTCTCTACTTGAGTAATAACCATGAAAACAATAGTCTAAGCAAGACATTTTATATCCAAAAGGAATCTAATACTGCCAGTAATATCACCGCATCGTCCCCGAATGCGGGTGATGGTCTGTGATCAACGGGAAGCGGTGAGCTGTCCACGGGGCAAGTGGCAACCCAACCTGGTTACAGGTACTCCGCATTTAAGTCGCCAGCAGTCGAGAGCTTCGGGATCTTTCCTCCCCCGCGCGAAACCATTTAAGACGTCTCCTCCTCGCATCAAACTAAATCTGCTGCATCCTCGGGCATTCATGGCAGAAGCAGGCTCGCACATAGCTCGCCGTGGGCAGCATCGTTATAAGCATGGTCCTCGAGGCAAGGTTTGGGTTTGTATTTGGTTCTTATGGTCTGATTGCGAGCCTGTAATGAGGCAGGTCTCAATTGCAGGCAACGCAGAAGATACCCCTCTGATCAATGTTAATCCCTTTCTGCTCCCCGCGCCTTATCACCTGAGCCGAGAGGCAGCATCTTGGCCAGAACCCGTAGTCTTTGCTTGCTCACCTAGCAATTCTCGGCCCGCGGGTTGGGTGCTGCAGCCTCTGTTTTTCGTCCCCTGTAATCTGCCGCTCGTCCCCCTGCCTTACAGTCCAAGTGTTAAGCGAACCACCTCTGCTCCCTGGCTCTCCGGTTCTGTGAAGCCTTCGCCCGTTCAGCTCCCCCTCCTCCCCTCATTGCGATGTCGCCGGAACGCCTCCGCGCCAACTGCCGACGTGGGTCAAGAGGCGGGAGAGGACGAACCACCATCCCTCGCTCCACTGATTCCCTGTCTGATGAAGCCAACAGTGCCCGACGACGCAGAGGAAGACGCTCAAGCCAGGCCAGGCCCTGCCAGCACAGCTTCCACCCTTCCTCACGTTTTAGCTTCCCTGTTCTTCTGGCCTCAGACACGTTTTATGTCTCAGTCAAGATTGAGAAATGCGAAAATGAAGCACAAGGTCCTCCTGGTCCTCCTGTAGGTATCCAGCTTCCAATTCCGATAGCTCCGCCTCTGGACCAGCCTCCTTTACTGCCGGCTCTTCAACCTCCTGCTCCCGTACCAGATCCGCCCTCGGCAGCAACATCTTCAGGGGTTGCGAAAGCAGGTCCAAGTGCGCCCGCGGAGGATGACGCTCCCCACACCGACTCAAGCGAGCCAGACCCATACTCTTGCCGGGTGGTGGAAGAAGTTCCTTCAACCTCTGTGGACGACTGAACGTCATCTCCTGGTTTCTTGTTTTCAAGGTTTGCTCTGTCTTCTGGGGATCAATTACTTCTTCACCTCTTCTCTGATATGTAAAGCTGTTGCTCCCGCAATGGAAGCACAGTCTAAGGTTTCTTTTGATGTTTCTGCTCAATATGTCAATGGCGGTGTCTAAATCCTTGGTAGTTTCTAAGTTTTGGGTTTATATAGTGCTGGTCAATGCCTATACGGCTAAAACTATATCTCTGTTTACCGGATTATAGATGGATTCCTGCTATATGTACTGCTCTGTTAGGTTCTGTCACATTCAAGCAAGTCTTGGTTCATACTGCTGTAAATCCCTTCACTGCAAAAGGATGCAGTTCGAGGTCCGCCTCTCTGTAATTTTGAATTTTGTACTATAATAGAAATTAGACTACTTTACAAAAAAAAATATCACCGCATCGTAGTTCAAAAATTGCAATGTAAAACTCTGTCATGCTTCCAAACACCCATGCAACAGTAAGTTGTTCCAAATCAATTCCTATCGCCTTACCTTTTCTAGTAGCCATCGTTAGAACTTCAAATCGCACCAAAATTAGAAAATTCCACACGAATACATAGGAAAAAGGAACTCTTGACATATTACAAAAGAAGATTTTCGCACAAACCATTACGAATTAGTTACTCAACTGATATACAGAATATGTTGTTGTTGCATGACGGATCGGAGATGCCTCATAGTATCCCAAAAGGTTAGAGTATGACTCAATCCATAAATATGTTGTAATATCCCTATTATAATTACCCCCTGCGTAAAAGTAATTTGAACTTACGAATCAATTATTAACTGATTCTTGGTAGCTATGAACTGAATGAGGGGGATTTGAATGTGAAACACTGACTGTTGTTTGGGGAAAATTCATTGGAGCCACTAAGAATCAATTCCCATCCACCACAATCACCATCATCATGATTTACACAGAAATGGACACATTTTATGTGACAAATGAGCAGATTCTGAACTTGCCCTCACGGAAGGATGGAATTGACCAAGAATCAGAGATGATACTCCCTCTATATGGCTGTGAATTGATTCAAGGAAGCGGCACTGTGCTTAAATTAGCAGTCATAGCAACAAGCCAATTTCTTCTCCATCGATTCTATTTCAAAAATCATTTGAATCGTTTAACATCATGAAACTGATCCTTTGGAAGGAAAAAGCAATGCGTGGAGCAGTTGGAAGCTCCGAATGACTTCAACGCCATTACATAGTTTCGGTTTTGGGGTTTGCCTTCCAAGCTCTATTCTGTCATTAAGTTTGCTAAGAGTAAGGGAGAAAGTGTTATTCCCGAGGCCGAGGTTAAGGCCTGGATGATAAATATCTTGTAATTGGCATGGTAGTCAACCAGCCCTTGCATGTGGCAATGCGCCTTTACTAACCAGATTCTCGATTAGGATTCTCCACAGGACCTCAGCATTCGCTATGGCAACTAGATCCTGAGGAATGTGGAATAAATGTATGGACATAAAAGATAAGTATATGTAGTTTTTCTTCTAGAAAATTACATGTGAATCTTGTGTTAAATGCTTTATGATTCTAGTTAACTTTCGATCTTTTGAATATGCATTACACGCATGATAGAATTAGCTAATGATGTCCTTCTAGGCACATAGATATTCATTTCTATAGTTTCTTTTTGGAAAAAGAGTGCATAGTTCAAGTATGAAGATGAAGGATTTTATGAGAGTTTTATTGGAAACAAAATAGAGGTTCTTTCCTTAAAAAGACATATGAATAGTGTTCATATTATACTGAAAATCCATTCTTGTTTCATGAAAAGACTATGTGCATTGAAGTAAAAATAATGGTGTAGGAAAAACACATGTTGCATGCACATAAGGGTAGCTATTGTGATTTTGGAAATATGATTATGGGTGTACATGGAGTGATTATGTTAACTTTCTTGAAAATAATAATCTCTTGAAAATTTTGTCTTGTTAGATGAGTTGCATTGTCTTCTTTATTTTGATGCATAAAGGGTAAGTTAACCTTGTTTTTGTGTCTTGATTTTTATGTATAAATATGGCTATCTTTAATAATTTCTTGAAAGGGAAGCTTGAGGAACCCTCATATAGGAAGATAGGGAAATGAGGTTATAATGACTTCCATTAAGAAAGAAGTATGTGGTTTGTTGTATGGAATGATGGTAGTATTCTTGTGAAGGGAATATGTATTACTTACATTAAAGAAGCGCTAGTATGATAAGCTATGGTATGCATGAAGAATAGTCATTGTGATATGGAATTATGTTCTTTGTATGATAGAAAAAATAATGTGGTTTGTTGTATGAAATGATGGTAGTATTCTTGTGAAGGGAATATCTATTGCTTACATTAAAGAAGGGCTAATATGATAAGCTATGGTATGCACAAAGAATAGTCATTGTGATATGGAGTTATGTTCTTTATATGATAGAAAAACTATGTTGAGTTCTTGAAAAATAACTATGTGAAAAGAACATATGTGCTTAAGCATAGAAACAAATGTTTGTTACATGTATGAAGATATAACAAATGTGCTATTCATGTTAGTAGAACTAATGGGTTAGATCTCTTAAAGAGAATTATGCATTAGTGTGAATAAACATTGTGAAGGTAAAACAATATTTCCTTGAGTATATGTACTAGTTATATAGTATGTCACGCTTGCTCATGCATATGAGTAGATGCTAAAAGATCTTTGTTAGAGGTTGATTATTGATTCATTATTGTGGTATCTAATCTTGTTGACAACTACATTGATAGGAAACGATGGTGGGTGGTGCCAAAGGAAGGTGATGTTTAACCTTGTGGCAGGAAAAAGACTAATGGACTAGGTAGATGAGTTTGAGTAGTAGGATCGTGCATTGCTAGAACAATCATGCCACAAGTAATGTTGTATGTGGCGGTATGTAAGTAAAATATTACATGGAAGTTGTATTAGCTTTTAGCTAGTTATGTGACAACTTAATGATAATCCATTGTAATGATTTATAACAATGGTTAAGGGATGGAATCCCTTATAAGCCATCGAGTGAGGGGTGACAACACTCATGAGCATTTAATAATAAGATTAAACGTTTGCTGGTTTTCACCCTACGGGGTTTCCAGGGTATATCAGTGTTCAATGTTGTGATTGCCTTTTGTGTCGGTTGATGATGAATCTTTAGTTGATGTGATAATCATAATGTCCAAAGTATGTGATTAATTTGTATAGTAAAGGAAAATCATGGAATGGACACAAGGTTCATGAGACAATTTATGTTATTACACTACTACATTGGTGGTTAATGGTTATGCAAATGGTTATGCAACTTATTGTCTTTTACTACAATTTACTTAGAGGATTATATCTAGTGGTTATTGAGGAATTGAGGAGTTGTCATTCGGATAATTACTTTTGGGTAATTTGTATAAAAAATTCTAACTCCCTACTTTTACATGTGAGTTTACCGGGGTACATTACAAGTGGTATCAGAGCTAAAGGTTGCAATATTAGCACCTTTGGGAATTGGTAAGCAGAAAAGAAATTGAGCTATGCCACTAGTGGCATTAACTCAGGTATGTGTTTAACCATTCACATATTGATTTATGTAGTACACTACTTTCGGCATGATATGTGTGATCCATGTTTATAACTGCTTTGAGTAGTAAGTAATAAAGTTGTTGCATAACTATGCTCATGACATTGGATTCCTGATGAGGATAAAAGACAATAAAACTTTTGTTGCACTTATGAAGAATATTGAACACTCATTACATTTATGAACAATATTGAACACTCATTAAGGAAAGTGACAATCAACTACTGACATTTTCTTTGCAAATATGGAAATAATGATGATGCATTTAATGAACATGATTGAAGTTACAATGAACTAATTTTAATGATTCAATGCATGAATGTAAAATATGGGGATGTAGTTTGATTTGACGATATAATCTTTTAAAAAGACATTGTAAGAACCCCATAGACTTGAAAATAAACAAAGAGTCGAGTAATGGGACTTGACTATAATAACTAATTTTTTATGAAGTCTTGTCATGGATGCATGAAGATGATTGGTAGTTGAGATTGGTTAGTGTTGTATGACTAACCATTAGAACTTATATGCATTAATTGAAATTGGATTTAAGATTATTACAATTCGTAAAAAAGTGATGGTTTGATTGGTGTCACATGTGTGGAACATGTGTATGATGATTTTATGAGAAGATTTATTAATTTTATTCACCATAAGAATGCTTGACGAATAGTGTATGCTTATGTCTTAATTATTTGAGATTCACTAGCATGGTATGTGTTTATGTTAATCATTACCTGTTGTGAGATAAAAATCATTTGAGCCTCGATTTAATGATGGTTGAATTTATCTCTACTATGGGAATGATGGATTTCTTATGCATGTTTCATTCCAGTGTGAAGCATGTTCAGTGGGTAACATTTCTAGGACCCATTCATGGTAGAATTACATGTGACAATTATTCATTAATAGACTACCTGTGTTAATGCAGTTATTAGTAAACCCTAACTACCTTCCCCAACTATAGATGCTTCCAAAGGAAAAGGAAGTAAGGAGAAGGAAGAAGACCGTGATGTAGGGACAGACGGAGATGGGAAAAAGAATCGCTAAGTCTGGTGATGACTAGATAGCGCAAGCTTTGAGTGCCAGAATCTTGCAGAAGATACTAAGTCTGGTGATGACCACATAGCGCTTGATGCGCATGAGATTATTCCTTTGAGCATGCTTAAGGATTTGGAAAATGATAACTATAGTGTGTTGATGGTAATGATTTCGTAATGTCTCCTTGAACTCATTATTCTGAAATGGTCACATAGTAGTTTTAAGATAGTTGTTGCATCCAACATCAAGTGGTAACTCTGGTGCATGTGTGACACTTAGGGGATCATGCTTCTAATTGCATAAGTAGAGGAATTGCTTCTGACAAGGGTAGTATAAATAGTTAGTTATGCATGTTGAACCAAGGTTTGGTCAAAACACCTTGATTATGCTTAATTATATTAATGATGCATGACCAATGGTTGACATAGTAAATGTAAGATAATACTCCATTAATGACGGTATGGATTAAGACAACAGACTATGAGAAACTTGAAATGTTTAGATTATTAACTCAACTATTGTTGACATTTATACATTAATGAATGTTTGCATATGCTTTTATACATGACAATATTGTATGCATGAAAATTTTTGGAAACTGAATACTTGTTAATTGATGCATATTTATAACTAATGTTGCTGATGGGATTAAGTAGTGGTAGCTTAATGGCAACAAGAAGACTCGTCACGTAAATTGCTGCAATGTGAATTACAATCATAAATGAGAAATTATGATGCTATATGATATGCATGATTATGTTATTTGGAAAATCAGAATGCATACAATATGTATAATAGATATGTTTCCCATCAATCTAGATGTTGTGAAACCACGATGAGGGTTAAGTGTAAATGCATGGTGTACGTGCATGTCTATTTTGTTAATGATAATGTTCATATGGTTCATTATGTAAATTACTTTGGAAAAGAGTAATAAAAGAGGAATTTAACATGCCAGATAGTTGCAGATAGTGGGTTGATGCTAATTACCTGCCCGGAGAGGTTGATGGTACTTGTCTTCCCAGATTCAATGCCTTGGGTTGATGGCAGTTACTTGCTCGGAGGGGTTGATGGTACTTGTCTACCCGAATTTCCTCTCCCTAGAGATCAATGATCTCATTAAGGGAAAAGAGTTTGCCAAGATGGTGAAGAGGGTAAAAAGCCTGAGGCAACTCTGTTGATTTGGAGCCTGTTGGAGCAGGCCTAAAATTCCTCATAGACAGGACGGTGTCAGAGGAATAGGTAGGATGCTGCCAAGAGGAATCATATATTGGACCCTGTGTGGTCATTGGAATTCTTGAGCTAGTTGGCCAATCGAATTCCATGATAGGCCTGGTAAGGTCTCTATCAAAGAAACTATCTGGATGTGAAAATGACTCGATTTGGTTGTGGAAACCAGTTCCCATGGGTTGGGAATTCTTTAGCTTGTTATGCTTCTCATAGCTAAAGAAATTAGCTAATCAGTTATATGATATGTTAAAGATGAATTCTATATATAGTTGTGTAAAGTATGTTATGCACGTTTAACGGGAAATGAGTTTAGTACTCAATAAGGAGTTATTGGAAATTTTAATTCCTTTATTGTATAACTAATCTTGTGAATGTCTTAGTAGGGGCTAAGATAATTTTTACTTGATGCAGTGATCGACTATTTTGATGATTAGAGAGTTAGGTGCTCTTGTGGTAATTTTAGAAGTACTTTATGGATGTCTTTAGTGAGAATTAATTCAGTGTGCATATAGAGTAGTGATTTATCATTTGATGATTAGTGTTAGTTCTCTTTAAGTACTTGTAAAAGTATTGTGATTTAAAAACCATCTAACTTGGCACAATTGATTGATAGTCAAAAGTATTTCATTTGACTCAAATATTGTGACTAATGCGGTTGAATTTGTTAGTCATACATTATAGGATTACTTACCATGGACGGTTGATGGGCTAACCAACCACTATTAAAATGCTTATGTGAAAGTGTTCATGATTTTCAAGTAATGGTAAGTTGATATAGAGTTTGGCTTTTGAATTTGAATAAGGGCCAAGTGGTGGCAATTAGAACTTGCATATTTTTGCAATTATGAATGCTTATGACTATCGATGCTTATAACTAAGGATATTTCTTATGATTATATCATTACTATTTTGTTTCTTGTCATTTCTTGAAATGAAATCTTTGATTTTTAAAAGAGCAAGGATCACATTTTGTGCGGTTTGGTTATACCATGAGTACAATCTAAAGTTCCAATGAGAGATGAACACTCGGGATGGTGTTCTTGTTAAGGGGGAGAGTATGTAATATCCCTATTATAATTACCCCCTACGTAAAAGTAATTTCAACTTACGAATCAGTTATTAACTAATTCTTGGTAGTTGTGAACTGAATGAGGGGGATTTGGATGTGAAAGACTGACTGTTGTTTGGGGAAAATTCATTGGAGCCACTGAGCATCAATTCCCATCCACCACAATCGCCATCATCATTATTTATACATCAATGGACACATATTAATATGACAAATGAGTAGATTGTGAACTCGCCCTCATGGAAGGCTGGAATTGACCAAGAATCAGAGATGATACTCCCACTATATGGCTGTGAATTGATTCAAGAAAGCAGATTGTGAACTCTGCCTCACGGAAGGATGGAATTGACTAAGAATCAGAGATGATACTCCCTCTATATGGTTGTGAATTGATTCAAGGAAGAGGCACTGTGCTTAAATTAGCAGTCACGGCAACAGGCCAATTTCTTCTCCATCGATTCTATTTCAAAAATCATTTGAATGGTTTAATGTTAAGAAACTGATCCCTTGGAAGGAAAAAGCGATGCGTGCAGCGGTTGGAAGCACTGAATGACTTCAACGCCATTACACAATTCTGGTTTTGGGGTTCTGCCTTCCAATCTCTATTCTGTCATTAAGTTTGCTAAGAGTAAGGGAGAAAGTGTTATTTCCGAGGCCGAGGTTAAGGCCTGGATGATAAATATCTTGCAATTGGCATGGCAGTCAACTAGCCCTTGCATGTGGCAATGTGCCTTTACTAACCAGATTCTCGATTAGGATTCTTCGCTGGACCTCAGCATTCGTTATGGCGACCAGATCCTGAAGAATGTGGAATAAACGTGTGGATATAAAAGCTAAGTATATGTAGTTTTTCTTCTAGAAAATCACGTGTGAATCTTGTGTTAAATGATTTATGATTCTAGTTAACTTTCGATCTTTTGAATATGCATTACATGCATGATAGAATTAGCTAATGGTGTGCTTCTAGGCACATAGATATTCATTTATGTAGTTTCTTTTTGGAAAAAAAGTGCATAATTCAAGTATGAAAATGAAGGATTTTATGAGAGTTTTATTGGAAACAAAATAGAGGCTCTTTCCCTAAAAAGACATATGAATAGTCTTCATATTATATTGAAAATCCATTCTTGTTTCATGAAAAGACTATGTGCATTGAAGTAAAAATAATAGTGTAGGAAAAACGCATGTTGCATGCACATAAGGGTAGCTATTGTGATTTTGGAAATATGATTGTGGGTGTACATGGAGCGATTATGTTAACTTTCTTGAAAATAATAATCTCTTGAAAAGTTTGCCTTGTTAGATGAGTTGTGTTGACTTCTTTATTTTGATGCATAAAGGGTAAGTTAGCCTTGTTTTTGTGTCTTGATTTTTATGTATAAAGATCGATATCTTTAATAATTTCTTGAAAGGGAAGCTTGAGGAACCTTCATATAGGAAGATAGGGAAATGAGCCTATAATGACTTCCTTTAAGAAAGAAGTATGTGGTTTGTTGGATGAAATGATGGTAGTATTCTTGTGAAGGGAATATGTATTGCTTACATTAAAGAAGGGCTAATATGATAAGCTATGGTATGCACAAAGAATAGTCATTGTGATATGGAGTTATGTTCTTTGTATGAAAGAAAAACTAATGTGGTTTGTTGTATGAAATGATGGTAGTATTCTTGTGAAGGGAATATGTATTGCTTAGATTAAGGAAGGGCTAATATGATAAGCTATGGTATGCACAAAGAATAGTCATTGTGATATGGAGTTATGTTCTTTGTATGATAGAAAAACTACGTTGAGTTCTCTAAAAATAACTATGTGAAAAGAACATATGTGCTTAAGCATAGAAACAATAGTTTGTTACATGTATGAAGATATAACAAATGTGCTATGCATGTTAGTAGAACTAATGGGTTAGATCTCTTAAAGAGAATTATGCATTAGTGTGAATAAACATTGTGAAGGTAAAATAATATTTCCTTGAGTATATGTACTAGTTAGATAGTATGTCATGCTTGCTCATGCATATGAGTAGATGCTAAAATATCTCTGTTAGAGGTTGATTATTGATTCATTATTATGGTATCTAATCATGTTGCCAAGCTTGTTGACAACTACATTGACAGGAAACGATGGCGGGTGGTGCCAAAGGAAACTGATGTTTAACCTTATGGCAGGAAAAGGATTAATGGACAAGGCAGATGAGTTTGTGTAGCAGGATCGTACATTGCTAGAACAATCATGCCACAAGGAATATTGTATGTGGCGGTATGTAAGTAAAAGATTACATGGAAGTTGTATTAGCTTTTAGCTAGTTATGTGACAACTTAATGATAATCCATTGTAATGCTTTATAACAATGGTTAAAGGATGGAATCCCTTATAAGCCATTGAGTGAGGGGTGACAACCCTCACGAGCATTTAATAATAAGATTAAACGTTTAATAATAAGATTAAACGTTTGTTGGTTTTCACCCTACGGGGTTTCGAGGGTATATCGGTGTTCAATGGTGTGATTGCCTTTTGTGTCGGTTGTTGATGTTGAATCCTTGATGATGATGAATATTTAGTTGATGTGATAATCATAATGTCCAAAGTATGTGATTAATTTGTATGGTAAAGGAAAATCATGGAATGGACACAAGGTTCATGAGAGAGTTTATGTTATTACACTACCACATTGGTGGTTAATGGTTATGTAAATGGTTATGCAACTTACTGTCTGTTACTGCAATTTACTTAGAACATTATATCTAGTGGTTATTGTGGAATTGAGGAGTTCTGATTTGGATGATTACTTGTGAGTAATTTGTATAAAAAATTCTAACTCCCTACTTTTACATGCGAGATTACTAAAGTACATTACATATGTGCTCGCATTCAAACTGTCACAAAGCACAATCCACATCACCACGTCATGGCGTAAAGGCCACGAGCACTTCAAACGAGCTTTCTCATAAGCATGGATTTCATAATTTTACTTGTGCTCTGATACCATTGTAGACAGAGTCATGAATAAACCCATGATGGAAAATTGACTAATTAAAACTAAAAGTATATATTTATACAATTGTAACTCACGTACGAGGAATTTTTTTCTCGGTAACTTATCAACCAAAATGAACAACTATCAACATAATTCAAAAAATTACAAAATAATCGGGAAGGATTAGTTAACATCATTAAAAAAATAAAAAGCATTGAAAAAGAGATTTTGGAAAAACAATTTTTTTAAGATATTTCTGTTTCATGGTTGTTATTGAGTTGTAAAAAAGTGCTTTGATGTTATGGTGTAGTTATTGATGATAGAGTAGTTTATTCTATATAATTATCATATCTCGAAAAGGAAAATGCAACAATGGTAACAATCCAATAGACGGTCACAAACGATAAGTGAAAACCAATCCGTTTTTAACCTAAAAAGTTAAAAGATTTGCATATAAAAATAAACAAAATGAAGCTATGGATTTGATTACCACTCCCAAACAAATCTGACATAAGCTAAGCTCTCCAAGTATCCAAGTATCAAATATATAGAGAAAGTCTTTGCATATAAAAATAAACAAAATGAAGCTATGGATTTGATTACCACTCCCAAACAAATCTGACATAAGCTAACCTCTCCAAGTATCAAATATATAGAGAAAGTCTTTGGCCTTACCAAGATTTCTCCCGTTAAGACACATGCTTGTAGTGAATGAAGTTGGGCTTGGGCCTTTCCGAGTATCAAAGATTTTCAGAAAGTCTTTGGAATTATCAAGATTTCTTAATTCCAAGATTTATTTAGTTAAGATACATGTTTGTAGTGAATGAAGTTGTGTTTGGGTTCATCATGAGTGATTTTTTTTTTTTTTTTTTTTTTTTTTTTTTTTTTTTTTTTTTTTTTTTTTTTTTTTTTTTATTTTTTTTGGTTAGGCAATTTTTTATCTAAATTTTGTTCTTTTTATCTTCTTATGAGAGGTTATATATGGGTATTTAAGTGGGCCTTGTTATTTGGTTTCATTTTCTATTTTATTTCCTCCCTAAATTTCACTTATTGGATTTCTTGGAACCCATAACTACTTTACATACTTTGATCTTTTAGCTATCTCTAAAAGATTCTATTGCTTCTATAAACTAGCTTGACGTACAACATATTCTCTTGAGCAATGAAGTGTTTTCTTTGTTCTTCATTTGGTCTGATCTTTGTATGGAAACTTAAGCTTTGTTGGTATTTTTTCACATTTATATATATATGTTTTTAATTTCCTCAATTTTACATCAACTTTATATAAAAAATAAAATACTTCTTTTTTACTAATATTTGATAATAAAATTTATATTTATCAAATTTTATGTTTTCAATTAACATATGTACTTCAAAAAATTTATATATTAATAATAAAAGTTATTAAATATCAAAACGAAAAAATTTTAATTATAACTATTTTAATACATAATTTTAGATCAATTATATTCTATATATATATATATCATAATTGACATGAAAAAATTTCATTTAAAAATTATATGTAATTTATTTAACTTAATATTTTAAAATATTTTTTAAATATATTATAAACAAAATAAAACATAATTTTATTGATATTATTAAAATTTTAATTCAATCAATCATATTAAATAAAATATTTCAATATTAATTATGTATATGTTACTATAATAATAGTAAAGAAGTTATGATTAATTAGCATTTATTGTCATTAAAATTACCTTCTTGAAAAATAACAGTAATAAATTTTCAAACTTGTGTGTATTTTAATATATGAAAAAATAACATTTTTAAAATTTTATATTTGAAAAGAGATACACATCAGAAAATTTAATCCATCGTAAAGCTTTAACCATATAAGTTTACATAAATTTACACCATTTATATTATCTTTTTAAAAAGAAAAATAATCTTTTTAAAAAATTATTGTTATTTTAAATTTGTTATTATATTAAAATTTTTTAAAAACTAACATAACTACGGTTAATTTCATTCGTTACATTAACCATAGAAATCTAAAAAAGCCATCCAATTATGTTGACATCAGGGCTAGGGACACAACGAAAGGACGTATATTAAAATACATCCCAATGTCATCCCCACTTTCCCCACCAAACTGGAATACAATAAAGCCATTCAATTATGTTGACATCAGCCCTAGGGTCTCCCTAGGGAGACAATGAAAGGACGTATATTAAAATACATCCCAATGTCACTTCACTCCCCACTTTAGAAACAATGATTTTAGAAACGTCGGCTAGAGTATATGACGTTTCTAAAATGTTTATTATAGGATTCTCCACTCGGCCGATCACATGGCCGTCATCAACTCATCAGCAAGGACATAATATAAAATTAATGGGAATAGCAGGGCAAAACGATTCAAGTTAACGGAATGATTATGAAAGGGTATTAAGAGTAATTATGTTGATAGATTTTTCTCTATATTAGAATAATTTTACGGGCTCTTCTGTATTAATTTCAAAAAAGAAAAACGATACTAATTTATTTTTGTCACCCACGTATACTCATATGATTCTACTAATAATAAACAAAGCGCTTGAATACCACTTTGATGAAAATTTTCATTAATACGGAAGAATTACAAGGTGTGCACAATTTAGACAACAGTACTAAAATTTATATGCTACATTCCCTATCACGGAATTTAATATGATTGCAATAGACCTACAATGTGTGAACAATTTAGAAAACCTTCGTAAAATTTTATTGACTGCATTCCCTATCACCGGATTTATTCACGGTGTTCCTGCAAGAATTTTCACATCGTTTAAGGCCTGCAGAACAAAAACTGCCCGATTAGTTAACCTCTCAATGATTATTACGTCTGCAATAAAAATTGCTATTAGAATTTTACCTGCTCGTTTAGCGATATTTTTCCATCCATCACTGCCAGGAATTCGAATGTATCCAGAGAGAATCATATCCTCCATAGGGGTCCAAGCCCTACGGCTATGACCTTGTTTTGAGTAACAAGAAGATGTACCATCTTCGAAATTCTTCTTCTGTAACCCCTTAAGGCAACCTCGAGACAGCTGAGGCTCTCCTCTGCTGGGAACAGCCACGGCGCTGGCTTCCTCGATTCCATTTCCTAAGGCAGATGCGGATATATAGAAAGTTGCACCATTACCTTCTAATTCCTGCACAAAACCCCTGCCGCTGTAAATTTTTGACTTATGACTTAACACTAATCGTTAGTTTAAGATTCCTATAGCACAGATATCGGTGTATTGGCCGGCGCAAAATTGTTAATATATTCTTGCAAAATCCCATGGCTTTTTTCAGAAGGGCAGAAATCGAATTGCTGGCCAGAGATGTTGAGTCAAGTTGTCAACTGTTGTACATTGATACTGATCCCCAAGCAGAAAAAAACAAACAAATCGCTTTAAGATTTAGGTCACGAACCTAAAGATGACATAAAAGATGACAACAATTGTCAAAATTGAAATCACCCCACTACTATTTCTAAATAAAAATGTCCAGAATTCATAGATTGATACCATTGGTCCCCAGAAATATCATATATATGCTCGGTAAGATCATGGTGTCCCGCAAATTCAAGCGAACAACGTGCAGATTCGGTAATCACTGAAACACACGCATCTCCAGATAAGACCGGGAAACATCACATCAGTGCAAGTTGATTTGTCATTTCTTAAATGCCATTCACCTGTCATTCAGAGGAGAGAGAAATGAAGCACAACTAACGTTCTCCTTGCCATGACGTAAGCTCTGAATCGTAGGAGAATCACAGCAAACACTCGGTTTGTTAGTCGTACTGACACATTTAGAGGCCACTGTCCACATTCCCTTGCCTTTCTTGGAGGCGTTAACCGAGGATGAAGTTTTTTGTTCTTCACCATTTCTGCACAAAAATAATTTGGTTAATTTCCTAATGAAAATATTGAATGTATACATGAAAGGTGTCTGAATTCATGCCCGGAACAGTGAATTACAACTGAATAGCCAAATTCAGGATTCAGGTTTAAGAAAGATAGTAGGATGTGTTCTTTTTGCGGGTCTCGTCAGGGATATTTTTGAGTTTCATCTTTGATTATGTTATAAAATAATATCTCCAAATTTATTGGCCTAATATAAGAAATGAGACGTCACTGAGAATGTATTAGATTATGATTTAAAGTTATTAAATTAATATAAATTTATTTTAAGTGTAATTTAAAAATAGGAAAGAGATGAAATTAAATTTAAATAATTTTTTTTTTAATTTGGATTCAAAGTCCAATTTTGTTAATTATTTAACAAAACATTATTCTATAGTTGGTTTTTCCTTAAATTATCATATTGTTTTGGCTTTATTGAAATAATTTTTATTTTTAAGATTTTTGTAATTTTAATTTAATTATCTATAATCATTTATTATATTTTTAATAATAGTCATACATCAAAATTGAAATTGATTTAGAAGGTAAGTTATGCTCTTCTAATTTTTTGGATTAAATTGATTAACATTAAAAGAAAATTTACAATTAAATTTTATTATATTTTATTGGCTACAAATATTGCCGTATAACTTACACATTGCCCAAAAAACCATAACTCATTTTTATATTCACGTGATATCTTTTAATTGATCAATTTAAGTAAAAATAAGAAAAACATAACTAATTTTGAAACATATCTTAAACTTAGATGTTAAAATACTATTAAATCTATTATAAATATTTTTTAAACTTTAAAAATTCTTCTATCTATTTAGTAGATTGTTAAAGAAACTATTAAAACTATTCTAAAATATTTTATAAAAAATTAAATTCCTTACTACTCTTATATATTACTAATAAGATAATATAAATAATTAACTTCAATATCCTATAAAATCTTTATACCAAATCAACAATGTATTAATTTTATGTATAAAACACGTTTTTATAGTTATTTTTCTTTGTTTACAGTAAAACGGTATATATTTTTATAGTTATTTTTCTTTGTCTAAAGTAACACAGTATATATCTTATCTCACAGTGGTTTTGAAAAGAAATAAATTTCAATTGTGGTATACTAGTTTTGAATAGATTTATGTAATGATGGTTTTGAAAATAAGTGAAATTTTATTTTAATAGATACAATAGGCTAGAGATTATTGTTTAGCGATTGATGATGATTTATAACAATGTAATAATCATTCGAAACGCGTCGACAAAAGATGGTTTATGTGATTTCGCCGAAAACTCTCTCAACAATGTACTAATCATTTTAACTTTTTTTCAATTTCTATGATTTATGAGTTATTATTTTATTGTACAATCATTAGCTTCCAGATATTTTTTAAATATTAGTTATATTAATTTTATTTTATTTATTTATATTATTTTATATTATTTATATTATTATTTGGAATCAAATTTATTTTAAAAAATAATTTTGTTTATTAGATTTTATATGTTAAATTAGGAAAATTTTAATTTCATTATTTCAGTTAATTTTAAATTATATTTTGAATATTTTATTATGGCTTATATAAATGATTTATATAATGCATTGATATTAAATAAATACCTTAATTTGCAAATCCTAACCATTCATAGTATGACAAGGAATCTCAATTAAATCTTAACATTTTTTTTATTATGACACGGAACATCAATTATAAATTAACACTGATTGCATCAACGTTATATTAGACTTTATATTGAGTTAGGGTGTCTTGAAGTGTTATTTAATTAATTTTTTTATTTAATTCTGGAATTATTTGATGTACGGTTGATTATAATATGTATAGAAATAGGGAAGATGCTTGCTATTTGATTCACATATCAGTAATAGGATCATTGGAAGTGTATAGGTTATCGTGATGAGAAGAGCAACAATACTCCTATTTATACCAACTACAACTCATTTTCTATAACTGATGCTTTTAATTAAAGGCCGCATGTTGGGATGATGATATGCGATGGATTTGATTATTCGTGGGGTTTAAATGAGAAATGCATACTAAATTGATAAACTTGTCTTTCAGCGACTATTACTTTCTCCATAATGCTAACAAATTATAACAAAGGTTGAGTCAATAGAGTCCTAATAGTTAGAACCATTTATTCCCACAGCAAGAAAAATGGATGCTTAAAAGGCATTTAACTTTGGCACATACAAAGAGGTAAATGCTTGAGGGCTTAAAGAAGTATAACACGCTAGTTATTTGTTATAACTTATCAAGTATATAGTGAATTAAGATGGACAAAAGAATATAAAAGATGATTTCCTTAGTTTGTATATTTTATTTATAAGGATAAAAAAATATTTTTTAATTT